>OZ005656.1:188625658-188729878 GCA_963930645.1 Salticus scenicus | reverse complement strand
TATATATATATATATATATATATAACCACTCATTATTATTATTATTATTATTATTATTATTATTAGCAGTAGTAATATGCAATATAAACGAAAAAAAAAAAATCTCTCTTCTGTGCCATTCTAAGTCAAATTATTATTAACTTCAATTTATCAGGAAAACTTGGTGCGCAAAATTGGAAATTTGTAAAGGTTTAAATGTTTGTGTAAAGAGAAATCAACAGAGCTCAAATAATTTATTTAAATAAATGTTTTGCATATCTACATTTGTTATATAATACTAAGTTTAATATTTTTAATAACATAAAACCAAACGGACTCTATATGTGCTCTTAAATACGAAAAGTAAAGCTTGAATACGTTTGTAACATTAGTAATTAGTTTCATGTTATTAAAATACATTATGCAATTTTAGAGTAATAATTGCAAAGACGCTTTGTCCCAATTTAATGCACTGTTAAAAATTTCAACAGAAAACTCTGTGTAATCTGTTATCTTATGTCTTACGTAAAATTACAGAAAAAAATAAACGGAAATGTTAAAAAACTTATTTTATACATTCATTTGAATAACTAATATTTAATTAATTATTGTTGAGACTATATTTCGGATATAGAATGCTTTTTCTAAAGTAGAAACAGTCATTTTTAATTTTAATTAAATAATAAAATAATAAAATTAGGTAAAAATACAGAATAAAGATTGAGAATCTCGATTATTCACTTTTATTTAAGAATTAATGTAAATTTACAGAGACTCTCGATAAATATTTACATTATACATTTACAGAATTTTTTAACTGCGTGTAATTGTGCCATTTTTTTATCATTTTCACATTTAAATGTTTAACAAACCAATAGTCAATTATTTATCGAATTATGGGTCATCGATTTGAGAAAAAATTAACAACTTAATATAATTAATATTTTATACAATTCCTTTCACTCTGGCAAGTATAAAGAGCAAATATAACAGAAAGGAAAACACCACTAACAAATATAAGATAACAAATGTAAAATTAACAAGTCAAAAATTGTTAACATCTGAATTCGTCTATCAACTTTTCGGCTACTTAATATATTAAACGCGAATAGTTTCAATACATTCGTAGCATTTGTAATTAGTTTCATCTCATTAATACCCATCATGCATTTTCAGCGCGACAAACAGATGTAAATGAATCGACGCGTGTCTTTTAAGTAGGCACTTTATATGTTATTAAAGGAAGCGGAGTACTGTTTATTGTATTTAAAGAGGGATATAGAGGTTTCCATCTCGGTAAACTCGTCTACTTGGATAGTAATTCAAATATAATATGTATTGGTGAAAATAGTATGATGACAGAAAATACTCATTAAAGTTAAGAGTTTTTCTAAAAAGAGCAGATGTTATGTTATGTTTGAATCACATAAAAAACAGCGCAAGTACGTTTCCTTTAAAAATGTAACGGATAAGATAAATCTTCTAGAATAATATATAATGGTTTTTAACTTAAAATATTAAATTTGAAAATTATCTAAAACTACATTATTTTTAAAAAATAGAGATAATGTTTAACCCTAAAATAATAATAATAATAAAAATAAAAATAAAATAAATGAAGAAATGCAATTAAAAAAAAAAAAAAAAATCACGTTATGTAAAGTTTTTAACGGGAAAAATAATGCTACTGGCATTGTCTTGTATTACTGTACAAAATATTTAAAATTATTATATTATATTAAAACGTTACCTATTGTGTTTAAATCCTAAATTTATATATATATATATATATATATATGTATATGAATTAAATTTTATCTTTACATATTACTATTATTTTCAAATAGGAACCTTTTATTTTAATGATTTTAAACTCCCATAATTTATTTTACGAAGAATTCGAACATATATATATATATATATATATATATATATATATATATATATATAGAATACATCATATCAAAAACAGGTAATATAATGGTTTTTAACTTAAAATATTAAATTTCAAAAATATTTAAAACTATATAATCATACATTTATAAACTATATAATGTTTCACACTAAAGTAAAATTAAATAATGCTTTTAATTAAAAATATATGTACACATCATGTTGTTTAAAGTTTTTAACACTAATTAAAAAAAAAATACTATTCCACTATTTTTTTTTTTTTTTTTTTTTTTTTTTTGTATTACAGTACAAAATATATAAATTATTACATTATATTATAACATTGTCTATTTTGCTTGAATCATAAATTTATTTAAAAAAAAAAAATAATAATAATTTTTATTTTTACATATTAAGTATTAAAAAAAAAAAAAAAAAAAAAAAAAAACATAAATCTTTTATTTTAATGATTTTAAACCCCCATAATTTATTTTACAGAGAATTTAAACTGTTATTTTTTTTTATAATATAAATAATACATCATATAAAAAACAGGAAATGAAACAATCTTATTTACTGAGAAAGCATGATGTATAACATCTTTTAATTTAAATTCAAAGAAAAATTCTAATGTGTGATGACTTTATCTTATTAAATATCTTTAAATATTCATTTCGTTATTAATGAAATAATACTTATACTTATTATTTGTAATGTTTTATTGATAAATTTAAAAAATATATCATTTTTTGTTTTTACATGTTAAATATTCTTTAAAAGGAAGAAGTATAAGAGAATTTTTTTTATTATAATCATTTTATATTTACATGATTTATTGTAAGAAATATTAAAACATATACTTTATTTTTAAATAAAAATTATACTTCATATAAAATTATAAAATGACATTAAAGAAATGAGAAATCATGTTGGATAAAAGCTTTTAATTCAAATTCAAAGAAAGAAAACTATTTAAGTGACTTTAATATTATCTGAAAAATACAGTATAATCTCGTTTTTATACTCTCTGAATTTATATTTTATTTTTTTTCTTTAAGATATTTCATTTTTTGTATGCTTGCAGTGCATTTATGTTTTCGAAACTTTGAATTTCTCAGAATTTCTTAGCATATATGTATATTTGCGCATTTGTTTTCCCCAATTAACTGGGCCTAAAATGTTTTTAATTTGTCCTTTCAATATTTTTTCTCATTGCTTAATTTTACTTTTTATCTTGATTCACTTTCATTTTAACATTATGTATCGCATAATAATTTCAAGAAAATAAACGAGGAATAAAGTTACGGTAAATTTGTTGTGAATTAATTTAATTCAGATTAATTAATAAAGTTATTGGTTTTAACAGTTTTCATAAAAGTCAGTACTGCCAAATATAGAGAATCTTTTATTCAACTATCACCAGAAATTTTGAAAAGTAGTATTTGACATACATAATAGAAATTTTGAAAAAAGTGATATTTGATCTACATTTGAGGTCTGCACGGGCCGGGTTCGGGCCAAATTTTTCAAATTTCTCTCGGGCCGAGCCGGGCTCGGGCTCAAAATTTTTTTTCAGGCTCGGGACGGGCTTCACTAAATAAAATCTCTGCAAAACACATACCAAAAATCTTTTTCATGGAAAGGCATGCTTTTTTTTTTTTTTTTTTT
Organism: Salticus scenicus; assembly: GCA_963930645.1. Lineage (NCBI taxonomy): Eukaryota > Metazoa > Arthropoda > Arachnida > Araneae > Salticidae > Salticus > Salticus scenicus. Next base: position 188,726,338 of record OZ005656.1, on the reverse strand, counting down.
TTTTGTTATTTTAAATATTTTTCAATCGAGCCGGGCCATACACTGGTAAAAAATAAATGGGCCGGGCCGAATTTTTCGATTTCATACCGGGCCGGGAAAGCAAATCTTTACTATGGTCCTTCGGCCCGTACAGACCTCTAATCTACATAATGGGCAAATAAACTTTGAAGTGTTTAGGCAACCGTTAAAGTTGAAATTGAATAAAAATTCCCTATATTTGGCGATACTGATTGTATTTGTAGAATTTTTTAATATTAGTTAAAAATTAATTCTTATTGGTTATTTTGGTTTTCGGTGGTATTTAACCTTTCTTTATTCTTTAGTTTACTATGTTTAAAAAATAATTTTTCATTATACTTTTTTAATATATATATTTATGAAATGAATGCATTTGAGAACAGATTAAATAAAGCCAAATGATAAAATGATTAAGATGTTTAATCCAGATGATAATTCCGTACTATATTATAGGTATGGAAATTTAGAAATTTTAATTTGGGATTTAAAAATACGAATAAGTTTTTTTACATAATCATTGAGTAAGAATATTTTGCATCGCAGATTATTCTTATTTCTGGCTAAGAAATGTACCTTGATTTTAAGGAAATGATTTTGAAATATCATTTTGGATTATGTTTTATGCTAGTTTTTGACGATATATTTAAACAACAAAAACTAGCAATCTTACTAAAGTACGGATTTTAAAATCTAGATATTTTACTGTTTTACACTATGATAAGGATTTTTTTGATTGGATCAGAGTGCAGCTAATTTAAGTTTTATAACAATTCTTTTATTTTTTTTTCTCGCTGACTGTCATTGAATAATAATTTACGCAGAGATGCATGTAACATTTATGTACAATTTTTAAAAATGATTTTTTTTTTTTTTTTTTTTACTTATATCTACAGTAGTTTACTTAAATATGCAGAAATTCTTTTTTCACGTTATTGAATTAATATATTTGATAAACAGAGAAAACATCATAGTTTTCCACCTTTGAAAAAAACCTTTAGAAGTAAGTATGAAACTGAAAAGGTGTAGTTTTCTTTAAAATATGGCATGCTAATTACTGAAAGAAGCTTTTTAATAATATCATTTTAAAACAGATAACCAAATATAGTAGCATTTTAGAATAGCGTAAACATGATATAGAAAAATTACAGATTAAATTCTTTAATTTGTCAATAATAGTATTATTCTTAGGAAATTTTAAACGATATGTAACAATGCATGATTTTTTTATTTGAATATAACGCTTCTTTCACTTTCAGGGATATAAGAGTGTATGTTTAATTTTTATTTAAAATTGTAGAGACACAGCTCAGATATGAAAAAATTACATTCAGTAGTAAATTTATAGTTATAGTCTATACTTTAAGCATAAATATAAAGTAAAACATATTAATTTTTCCAAAGTAAGACAAAAATTACATATTTATATATTTTAATCATAATTTATTATTATATCTGATTGTGATATAAATAATAAAACTGTTTATAATTGTGTAGTTTTCAGGTGAAATATTAAAATACATTTGATTTCATTTTAAAAATAACGAACATTTAAGATCACGAACATTTAAGAGTTTAATTAAACAACTGAATTAAACTGTTTAATATTCATGACGGTTATTGTTAAGCTGTTTCAAAACAACCGTTAGAATATATTATCTAACAGTGTATTTGCTTTCCTTTTAAAAATAATTGCCATAAACAAGAAATTGTTTAATTAAACAACTTATTTCGATATTTCATGTTAACGACAAGCTATTTAAATCAAACATTAGATTATGTTATCTAATACAAAAACTATGAAAAATGTATGTCGAATACTTTGAATACAGCATAAAGTTTATACCACATTGAAGTATTTTCTTATAAAATTAAATTTAAACTAGTTTTACTTGCTTAACTAGTTTAAATTAAAACTCTTTTTAATTTTTCTTGCGTAGGATAAAAATGACACTTCATATAAAATAGCATAAGTGCATTTTAAAATCGGTACATTTTACTCATGCATAGATTAAAAAAAAAAAAAAAGAAAGAAAGAAAGAAAGAAAGAAATTGAAAAAAGTACATAAATTTATAGAATAAATTCAAGGAATATACAGACAAAACCACTAAAAGCAAGAATTACAAAAATTTAAAAAAGAAATTCAATAAATAGTATAGATAAATCCACTAACTCGTCAGATATTTTTAATTTTTTTAAATTTTATAATTAAAATTTTGTCATTCTTATACTACTATTTAAACTTGCAAACGTCAGATATAAATGGTACTCACGAGACAGACGGGGGAGAGAGAAAGAGAGATATTTCATTACGTGTATATGTACTTGTTCTACTAAATAACAATTATTATATTGCAGCAAAATTGTATTATGTAATAGTAGAATTAATAGAAATAATACTTTAATATTAATGAAACATTTTACTTAATTTTCTTTAATTATTTACTTGTTAATTTTGTTCATTCTTTATTGTTAAAAATAATCAAAGCAAAAAATTAATTAATTAATTAAATTACACTTTATACATTAAGATGAGTAGAAATGGTAAAAAATTGTAAATTTATAAAATTTGTATGTGATCAACAAAGATAAAATATCCAATCTCTGAAATATTAAAAATGCATATTTCCATAAAATTTATATTATTTTAATTTTAATTTTAAATTTAAATTAATTTATTAATTTATTTTATTTTAAATGGAATTAAATCGTTTATAAGAGTTAAATTTTAACACATAATTATACTACTGAATGTAAATTCTAAATTTATATTTTAAAAATGTACTTACTCTCTCAAATAATTATTTCCCCTTTAAATTCCTCCAAATATAAGATGTTCTAAACATTTTTTGACATCAACATTCTAATCATGTAAACATACAGAGAAACAGATTTACCTTCAATGCATTTTCAGATAACTCCTCCCCTTTCAATAAAAAAGAAGTTATTAGGCAAAGAAAAGTTGTAATTGCGTAGTAATGCTCTGAAAGCTAATAGGACACATGATGGATTCTCTGAAGTCTAACAATTGTTTGGTGGGGGGAGGGGGGAACTTTCAGATGCTTGAAATTTATTGCATTCCTAATCAGTATATTTTTATAGGTATTCCGTATATTTTATAGGTATTAAGGCTTTAGAAATCGCCTTAAGGAATGATAAAATAAACTTCTGAATATTATTATGTGTTTAATTAATTTTATTGCCAATGAAACAATTTGAAACATAGAGAAATATTTTTATAATATGTAGATATGTTTATATTTGTAGATATATATATGGAGTAATAATAGAGAGTAACTATACATAGAGAGTAACTATACATAGAGTAATAAAAAAAAAAAAAAATTGCAATTTACATAATGACGTGAAGATATTTTAGGGAAGGAAATTATTTGCATATTAGATAGCTGTCAACATTTCTAATATTTAAATCAGGTTTCTCACCACTATTTTTTGATAAAAATCGGTCATTTTCAATTTCCACTATTAAATATATTAAAAATTGTTTTAAAAAACTTATGGTATAAAGTCTCCAGGAAAAGACGAAAGACGGTATTTAATAACAGAATTAAATTTTCAAAAATTTTTAATCGCTTTTTCTAGAAATAACTATTTATTTTTTTTTTTTTTCTAAATAAACAAAAAATTAATAATTAATAAATAGAATATTTGTGAATATATTTTTAACTTTTATCTAACTTGAAAATGATACAGTTTTGCCACTTTCTACATTTGTCAAATTTTCATCGTCGTGCATTTTCTCTCTATAATATATACTAAATCGATCATTAAATTTAAAAGTAAAACTAAAAGATATTATTAGGTTTTATTTTTCCTCTATTAAAATTAAATATAAGCATTGATATAGCTTTTTACGGTTTCCGATACAATAATTTGTTCTTATAGTAAAATTAAAGAGATGTGTAACGTACAACTGCGCACCATTAAGTTCTGATTTTTTTTTTTTTTTTTTTTTTTTTTTTTTTTATCTATCATAAACGGATAAATCTGATAAATCTTAAAGTGAATATATTTTTATATATAAACTAATATTTTTAAAAATGTGATAAATATTTTATAGGTTTCACTTCCTACACTAATAAAAATAATCTGGAGTGAGTCCAATCGATTTTCCAAAAATTAAGTTATTAATAGTTGTTTAAAAAAATTAAAGTAACAGAAGTAGTTAAATAAACGAAATAAAAAGTTATATTAGAGTGTTTGTCCTTTTTTTCTATGTTGTAAGTTGTTTAATATAACACTACTTCACTTCGAATAATTTGAACCCATAGTTCATAATGATAAAAAAATTTCCGTTGTGTCCCTGTAAAAAAATCTATAAGTGCTAGATTCACCAAAATCTATACAGTTCATGCTACAATAATCTAAAACATGTACCTAAATTTTCAGCTTAATGTAATAAGGCGTTTACACGATATCACACTTTCAATAATTTGAGTCCGTAGACTATCATTGTAAAGGAGTTTTCTGTGTGTCCCTGTAAAATTCTATAGGTACTAGATTCACCAAAATATATGCAGTTTATGCGACGGTGATCTACAATATGTATATAAATTTCTGGTTCATTCGAATAAGGCAATTAGACGCTACCGCATTTGAAATAATTTGAGCCCCTAGGCCATAATGATGATGAATTTTTCTTTGTGTTTTTATTAAAAAAAAAAAAAAAAAAAAAAAAAAAAAACTATAAGTACTAGATTCCACAAAATCAATAGGATTTGTGCTAAAATGACATATTACATACGTACCAACTTCCAGCTCAATCGATCAAAGCGTTTACGCGTAATCGTGTCCACTCAAATACGCACACATACATACACACGTATATACATGCACACATACATACCGTAAAAATAGCTAAAATCAACTCAAGAGACCGCAAAACATATAAATACACAAAAATCTCAAACTTGAATTTGTTCATGATTACAATACTTTCCTTGCATATGTTGTTCGGAAAGTAAAAGTTTTTCATATTTCTAATTATATATATATATATATATATATATATATATATATATTGATGTGTGTCTCTCTCTCTTTATACATATATATATATGTATATTAAAACCTTTACAAACACTTCACAGGAAGGAATATATATTATCTATTGCACGATAATTAATGTAAAAGGATACTGATATTTGTTCTTAAATGTAATCAGTAATATAGAAAATTTTAAAAACGCTTTAGTATGAGATGTCAAATTAGTAAAACTGTATTTATTTGTCTTGTAAAAAAAATTCTGTTGTAAAATAAAATAAAATTTACTTAAAACTGTAAATTTTTCATTACCAGTTTCGCAACAATTCATAAAAAAATGATATCAGTTAGATTATCGTCTACTTGTTTCAGAATGAAATTTTTAAGTTTTGAAGTACAATTTAAAGTTTAACCAGCGCTTTTACATGTTTTTTTTATTTTTTTTATTTATTTTATTTATTTATTTTTTTTTTAGTAGCTGTAATCTTTAGAGAGGGGCTGTGGCAGCAGTTGTCACGCTTCACTATGGGATTTCAGAAGAGCCCCTTTCTGAAAATAACAACTTTTCATTTAGTAAAATTTTCAACATTTTACGTTTTTGTCACTTTATTTATTACTTTTTCGATATAACCTAATACTCAAACGATAAAAATAATAATAATAACAGCTAAAGTAATCTTTAAATGCATTTCTAAGTGATATTAGAAATTAGGTCGAAGTCTTAACTACTTTTAGGTTACGTTTCAGTATCATATCTGCATGTTTGAAATGCTAAATTCATATATGCATTTTTCAAATTAAATTAAAAAATAATTAATAATCCCGTGTTCCTTGCAGATGTATGATTTATGAATAAACAAAAAATTTATAAGTATATTTTCTTCTTCCTTTTTTTTTTTTTTTTTTTAATTGAAATAGGGAAGACATTTTGAAGTTCTCTCCCATACGTTAATAAAAATACAATATATGTATAATATTCGACCAATGCATCTAAAATATATGTGAATGCTAATAAGATACAAACAAGAAATAAAAATAATGAATAGAATTTACAAACTTCATGTTTACCGACACTAAAAATTCTGAAATAAAAATAAATTTAATAAAAATGTAGTATGTAATAAAGGTTTTTTATTACTGAAATCAAACTTCAAATATTTTAAGATTTCTTATATATATATATATTATATTATATTATATTATATAATATTATATTAAATAATGTAGAGGTAAAATATTAAAATTTTTTGTTTCCTTATATATGTATATATATTCAAATTACATATCTAAGCGTTTTTTTTTTTTTTTTTTTTTTTTTTTGCTTGATAAAAAAATTTTGCTTTAAGAAAAAATAATCTTTTAATATCTTGATATATAACTTTAATAAAACATAAAAATATACCTAAAAGTTTTTTAAATCGTGAGTTCATTTAAAGGTTTGCTTAAAAAATAAATAAATAAACTGAATAGTACTCTTTTTTTTTTTTTTTTTAATAATAAGTTAAGCAGGATGCAATTATCTATAAAAAGTTTAACTATGAAGTATGATTGAAATTAGTAGAAAACAACAAAAAATAAATAAATCTCGATTTAAAACTTACTAAAAATGTAGTTACTTTATAAGTGTCAGATGTCGATGTTTTATACACGCATGAATTTTTTCTGAGAACGTTTTTTCAAGTAAGTTCTTTTTTATTTATTTAATTTTAAGTAATATAATCCAGAATGCGAAAATCTAATTCCATTGGGAATCATTTACATCTTTTTTTTTTTTTTTTTTTTTTTTTTTTCTGTATGAATTATTTTTTGCGCCTTTTCACAAAAAAAAAAGTAAATAAATAAATAAATAAAATATTTGCATTAGAATATATTTTTAACTAATATATCTCTCTATATATACACCTTTAATTTAACCTTCTGGCTGCTTATCCCGAGATTTTTTATAGGCAAACTTATACGGATATATCTAATTTTTTTTTTTTTTTTTTTTCTATATTTAAAAAATATTTGTTGTAAAAATGTGTTTTATATTTAAACTCTCAAATATACTGGGTACAAAACAAAGTCGCGCGGAAACCTTTATATTTGAACTATTGGTCGCCAATATCCTTCCAATTAAAAATATTTATATATATATATATATATATATATATATATATATATAATAAAGATGATCTATTAAGCATATTAGAAGCCAAGCAACAGATACAAGATCACTGAAACACCAATGACCAATAAGATAAAAAAAAAAAAAAAAAAAATCATCAGTGGATGAAATACACTAATGTAAAGAAACTAGATCTATTAATTAACAGCCTGCAAAACAAACGAATCAATAAAGTAAAACAACAAATCTTAACTTAAAACCATAAACTTATCAAAATTAATGAAAAAAACAACACAAGAAACACAAGATAGGAAGAAGGAGGCAGGCGGCAAGACTTGTGACTTGCCTGTGGGGTTACACTAGTTTTACGCCGGCAACACTCCCCCAGCCTGCTACAACCAGAACAGGAACCATATGGATTTAAAAATGCAAAATTTCAAATCAGATGAACAACAATGAAACCACGAAGCCACAATGAAATTCACCGATTGATCACATTGTGTTTAACAGTATAATTAGAACATTAAATATAGTTGACAACTCAAAAAAGAAAAATCTGAAATTTTATTGGAAAATGAAAGTTTGCATAGTAATACAAAGCAAATGCAATAAGCCTTCTACTTTTTTTTTTTTTTAATTTAATTTCACAAACCCACCCAACCATCCAGCCTTATATATATATATATATATATATATATTTAAAGTAATAATAATAAAAAAGAAATGTAAGAATTTATGATACAGCATAATTAAAAAAAAAAAAAATCATTTTTTTTTCTTTTGAAAATTAACAAAACTAACTTTTTATACACTTCCCAGTTTCGAATAGACTTACTTAGTAAATGTGGATATTCATCCTAACAAATATAATACAAAAAGTTTCAGTACATTTCGCCAAAAAAGTTGATTGAGCTATTTAATTTCAAAGTTAAGGTTTTTTTATTTTTTTTCTTGGTATTTATTAAGGGACTGTCTAAAAAAAATCTTTAATAAAAATAAATTATCCATATGAAATTATGTCGATACATAAAATTCATAAATTTGCTCGTATAGTGTGATTATTTACATCTAAGAAGTAGAGAAAAAATTTGCGTTGCTTGTACATGTATTCATTTGTTTTCGAATTTTAGCCAACTTTTAAAGTATATATGTTTTAGTATTCAGTTTTATTTAATACGCTGAATAATTAATGCCTTTAAAATTCAACAAAAACAGTTTAAAATAAATTTAATTTTAATTTTTTCAAGCATTATATTACTTTTTTTTTTTTTTTTTTTTTTTTTAATTTATTTTGCCTACGATTATTTCTTATTAAAGTTTGTTAACAAAGTGTTCATCGATAAAAATTATTAAATTCAAAGTTATGATAACTTTTAATTAAGCATAATTTTATGTTTTTATCACAAGTATTTGCTATTTCGAAAGAAATATTTGTAAAATTTTGATTTGTTGTTTACAAAATTTAAGATTAAAGAACATTTAAAATTTAAGAATTTTTTATAATATTAAAATATACACATTAAAATATACGCATTTAAAATATAAGATTTTATCTATAAAATTAAAGAAATATTTTTTTTAATTTTTAAATCAATTAATTATTTTTTAAATACATTATAAGAATATTAATAAATAAATAAATAAATAAATAAATGAAGTAGAATTTTAAATTAAAAAAAAATAGTTTTTTATCAATTAGGAAATTATTTCAATTAATTTGCTGTAATGTTTAAAATGCCAATTTTTAAAACTATCATTTTTAAATGTTTCATCAAATGGCAAAACGGTAAAAGTATGAAAACTTTTGTTTTTTAAAAATTTAATTTTTGAAAAAAAAAAAAAAAAAAAAGAGGTAAGAAAGAAAGCGTAGAACTTGATTTTCTTTTTCTGATTCCTACAAATTTTTTGCCCAGTTCATAAGCAAACTACTGATGTGTTCAGAACGGTTACAGTTCATTGTTATTAATAAGGGTTAACATTACATTTGGTTTTTAAGAAATTCTTATTTCGTAAAAAATTTCTGATTGCCTGTCTTAAAACTACAATCTTACACTGTAGGTAAAAAATGAGAAAAATACATCTGCTGTCGAATCTTCTAATTTAGTATTAGAATTATCTGTTTTTAATTAATACTAAAGTACTTTTCACAGTTTTTTTTTAATTAATTTATCAGCAAATTGAAATTTAGACTACAGTTTAACAGAGAAAAGCAAATGAAAGCTATTAGAAATATATTTGTATTATGTCGTCACACAAAATAGAAAATATTAACTCTACTTTACAGTAACCTGTGTTATTTATTTATTTTTTCGAATCTTTCTATTTTCCAAGGTAAATAGCTAAATTTAAAACTCAAGCATTGAAAGCCATTTTTAGTATGTATTCTTATATTTAATACAATGGAACAGTACTAAATTTAAGAATACACGTTTTACACATATGATACCTTGTTTATGCATTTTTGTTGTTTAATACTGTATAGATCAACAAAATACTTAGCTAGTTTTTTAAAGAAATATTTATTATTGTAAAAAATTACTTTTAAAGGACGAATAAATATTAATGCATATACGTCTAAAATTAGAATACGTCTATTATGAGAATATCATAACTATGAGAGAGCATGTAAATATATATAACCATATAATGATATTTAAAGCAAAAGTACTATTTTTTTCATTTTCAGTTCAACAACAGTATTTTACAGAGACAAATTTTAACATTTAGTAATTGAATTACGTCAAAATACACTACTGTTAAACCACTTAGTTTTTAAGTAATAGTCAAATACATATCAAATGTCTAAAAATGTAACTAATTCTCATGTTTGAGTTCTTAATTAACAAAGATTCATCCTTTTAAAAAATTTTCTGTCTGTATTCTTCGAAATTTGCTTTCATTCAAGCTTACGAACCTGTAAAAAAAGATAATGTGATTATTAAGCAGTTAAATTCAACCTACAATATTTTGAACAAGAATATAATTACGTTGGAATAAACTAAATTCATATTTAAAACTATAATAACTCTCATTTTTATAAAAGCGTAATTTCATTTTAGTAATTCTAATTATATTTGTAAAAAATATTATCTTGTAAAAAATTTAAAATGACGATAAAATGAAAAATTTTAAATGACGATCTGTATTAAAAATGCAGAAATTTTAAAAGAAATGAATTATAGCTTTAAAAAATTTCCCTTAATAATAAACTCCGTTTTATGATAAAATGGTGACTGGCGTCATCTGTTAATAAACATATTTGCTTATAATAATTATTTCGAAGATACTAAACAAGTAATATGTGTAAAATGTTTCAATATGAACTACGTATTAATTGATTTTAAAATATTTTGTATGTGCATAATAGTAGCATAACCACGTGTTAAGCGTGTTACATATCATAAATTAAATTTATTTTTATATATATTTTTGCTATTGATTCATTAAAAAATATTGCTTGACATAAACCATTCTCTCTAAAAATATTTTTTTTTTACTCAACTTGTTATGTTGACACAATTAGCCCTTAAGCGTACCTACTTAGGAGTGATCATTGTTTTTGAAAATTGAAAATCCATAATATTTTATTTATTTTGCAATACATAAAGAATATATATTAATAGTTGAGTTTCTTCATTGTTACATGGGCTACAACTTATACATTTATACATACATTTATAAAAAATTACTGCACACACACACATATATATATATAAACGTATATATATATATATATATATATATATATATATATATATATACAGTAAAGCACCGTTTGTACGTCTTTTACATTTATACGTCCTTTTAGTGAAGTTACGAATCATTCCTATTCATTTTAATTCAAATCGGTTATACGTATTTTCTACTTTACCAAAATTTGCAAAATTTCTCGACCTGTCATTATTTTTCAGTCTAAATAAAACAGATTTTTCCTAGAAAGCAGAATGTTTTTAGCCTATATAATGATACATCACGTACAGTGATCAACGTTTATTAAAATATGTTTTAAAAATATGTTTAAAAATTAATTTTTGAAAATATTACAGTCGACAGCAAAATTATTCGAGCGCTAGCAATAATTCCTATGTAAAAAAAAGTACCCTTAATACTGTTTTTTTTTTTTTTTTTTTTTTTTTTTTTTTAATAAATTCTTGTCGAATCTTGTTCTTAGACTGACTAAGAACATGATTCGACGAGGATATATTTAACAAAAAAGTATTAAGTGCATTTTTTTTAGATAGGAATTATAGCTAACGCTCGAATAATTTTGCTGCCGACTGTAACTATTGAAATATAAAATAACTTATTTAAAAAAAAAATCGTATAATTTCTTAAAAAGTTGCTGCGGTCGTTCATTATTTATTATTAATCATAAATTAATAAATGAAGCATGTTTAAACAATTATGTAGTTAGAAAACTATTGGGAATTTAAATCATTCTTATTAACTCGTTCTCAGTAAATGTTCCAGTAAGTTAAATGCATCGCTTATTTACTTTTCTTGTTTTTTCGTAAATGAAATTAAGATTGGGTTTTTTAAGCTTATTTTTATTGAAAGTAAATTCTGTGAGTAACATATTTTACATGAAATACATATAGAATACGCCAATAAACAGGTCATTAAATTATTGGAATATTCTTTAATTCCAATAAAGGAGTCTATTTTAAGTTTTAATTTCACTAAAGATATTTCACTATTTTTAATAACGGTTTTTTAAAATTAATTGAATTTTTATTTAAAACAAAGAATTTTTTTGTAACTTAATAGTCCACTATTTGAAATTATGATGGTATAGTAATATATTACAAGTTACGTTATCTATTAATTGCCAGAAAGTAAAAAATAAATAAATAAATAAATAAATAAAAAATATGCGCAAAATCATCTTATGAAAAAATGAAATTACTGCTTACGTTAATGAATAGGCAAGTCAATCTTGATTACATTATATTGAGTTTTTAATGTTGAAGTTACTTTTTGTGTTTAAAGAATGTTATTTTCTCCATGTTTCTAAATAATACTCTTTTATTCTCTCGTAACAAAATTTCGTTCGTGTTATAAAAATTCGTGACCTAATTCAATGAAAACATTTATTAGATTAACATATGTAAAATAGAAGAAATTACGAATATTGTATAAAATTAAAAGATCTTAAGATTTTTTTCCTTTTTTCACCAATTAATTAAAAGTTTCTTTATAGATATATTAGATAAATCACAGATGTATGAATAGAGAGGACTGACAGGCAAAATATTTCTTCATACTAATAATTTTGGAATTATTTAAATATTGAAACGACAGTATATTTTAGAATTAAATGACACATTAATAAATAACATGCGTAATGAATGGGATAAAATAAATTATTTTGACGTTAATATTTAAAATCTATAGTTCATCTTGGATATAATTGATAAAAATTATTTCCTTATTTTTATGGTAAAAAATATTTTTGTTTCCTCTGAAAAACTCTTTTCTTTGTGCCTTTTGTGCATAAAGTGTTTGATATATTTAAAAATTCATATTAATTTTTCAATAAAAATATTTTAATCAAATTTTAACAACTATACATTTATAGTAAAATAAATGTTCTAAAAATTGTACTATCATCATCTGCTACATAATTATAGCTATCTTTAATGAATTTCATGAAAACCCCTACTCATTATTAAAAAATTTAATACTTTAATTTAGAATGTAAAAAAAAGAAAAAAAAAAAAAAAAAAAAAAAAAAGAGAAAGAAAGAAAAAGAAAGAAAGAAAAAAAAATCTGCATTTTTTATTATTATTATTATTATTATTATTTTTAAATGAACAAATTAACTACTCAGTAACTGTTGATATTCAAAATACCTAGAATATAATTAATGTGTCTCGATAATTAAAAATAAATTAATAATTTTATCACATCTATGGTGACTTGAGATGAAATAATTTCCGATACAATAATATCCAAAAATCAAGCAACATGGAATGAAATGAGCTGTTGCAATTTTATCCAATTTTCGAAAGAAATTTAACATAACAGATCTTTTTTTAAGTTTTGATTTAATTTTAGAAATTTATCCTAACAAGCATTTTCTCCCTTCCCTTTAAAATTTGTATTGTTTGCGAATTAATAGAACAATATATGTTTATTTAAGTTAAAATTATCGTTACTTACATAAATAATCTTATTTTGATTAATATATAAAATTTCAAAATCACAAAACAGACAAATTTGACATAAAATAAAACAAAAATATTTTTTTCTATTCAGTAAATACACATACATTTAGATAAGAGAATATCAATACATTTCTAGTTAAAACTAAAGACGTATTCATAGGAAGAATTAGATTTTATCCATCAACATAGAGTTTATATAATTAAAAAAAAAATATATTAATCTAGTAAGCCTTTAATACATAGCAGATATAAAAAATGGCGCATTATTTTTGCAACAATACTTGAGGTATTATAGATAAGGAATGTAAAATTAATCATTTTGGAATGACATGTGAGATTTCAAAGCTTTAATCGGCAATTATACTGCATTTATAATAAAATTCCATGCAATAGTTTAATACTGTTTAAATTTAAAATCAAAAATATCTTCTTATGTTATATATTAATTAATTTTAATTAAAAAAAATATTTCCACTTAATGGGGGGAAAAAATTCCATTCATTAAATTTAATATCACGTTACAACTATTACATTCTTCCTACATTGCAACATGGTTTTTAAATGTGTCTCCATAAATTTTGGTTCATTTTTCATTTTTCATTTTTCATTTTTCATTTAGTATTTACTTTCTGAAATTTTAGTTAGAAAAATACTTTATGCATTACATTTGAATAGTTTAACTTTCACAGGGCAAATAAAATAAAAGATAAAAAAAGTATTTTTTTTTTCTTTTTGAATGAGGTTCTTAATGAACACGGATGGAACAAATAAAAACTTTGCGAACTGATTTAGCTTTTATTTTGTCTCCATCATCATTAAGATCTTTGTCTTTAACATATGAAATCCTAAGGAATGTATGCATGTCAGAATATGTCATTTTGAACACAATTGTATAAAATACATTACATAAAATTTAAACAATTAAAGTATGATATTTCTTTTAAAAGGGATGGAAATATTATTACCCAACGAAATTAATTTCGAATAATAGTCATTTTTGATATATTTTAAACATAATTTAATGTAAAATGTCAAGGGAAAGTTTTAATCGTCACCGATTCCTAGTATCTTCATATATATATATATATATATATATATTATTTTTAAAAACCGCAAATATTATATTTATAATATAATTTTGTAGATATACATTTGTGTATATATATATATATATATATATATATATTAACATTAAAATTATTGGTCCTAATTTCTCTTCATAAAGTACATTTTTCTACAAATTGTTTCATCTTCATTCGGTTTTGCGTATGCATAGTGAAAAGTATATAGCTTTAAAAATATTGAACTTTAGTGCAAACATTTATAAAGTTTCATTTAGTTCTAAAAAAAAAAAAAAAAAAAAAAAAAAGGCACAAAGAACAATTACAATTTCAATTATTGGTCATAAATAGAAGCTTTTGAAATAAAGGAATAAAAATAATGCAAAATATTAGCAAAATAATTAGATAATAATTTCAAACAATGCAAAATTGCTTAAACTTATCTTAGAAAGATTTTTATTATTTTTCTTCGAACAAGATTTTTATTCTAAACAATGTTAAATAATTTTCTAATTATTCTCCTTTTTATATTTCTAAATAATAATATTATTATATTTAAATACTATATTTAAAACAATTTCATGTTTACAAATCTCAATGCAGATATCACTTCAATTTCTATTACCCTGCAGGACGACATGATCTGTCCATTTCCATTGGACCTTGGAGCATTAATGTTTCTCATTTGATGGTACAATGGCTCTCAAATACCAGAAGGCCAATAAGATGGCGAGTTGTTCATGGCAATGTTCAGGACGTAGGGAACAAATGTTGTTTTGCAGTCTTCTGCCAAAATGAATCTAAAAGATAAAATATTTTAGATATTTTCGAACAGATGTTTCAACAACAGGTAAGATTTTTAAATACCAAAGCCTTTACTTAATGAAAATTTTTAGAAAATTTTGAAATGCATTTTTTTGGAAATATTTTAATAAGATAAAATTGTATGTGAAAACATCGTAATTTGTTTTTGTTAACAATAACTTAAGACATTATTTTCAATTGTGTATTATTTTCTCTTTATATAATAAGGAATAAACGTTTCTGATATGCTAATATTTTTATTGAAAGTGATTCGAATTGGAACGATGTATTCACATACGTTTTTCTAATATCATAATTTATTTTTGTTAACAATAATTTAAGACATTAATTCAAATTGTATATTATTTTTTCTTGATACAGTAAAGACGAAACATGTCTGTAAAGTTAATATTTTCTAGTGAAAATTATTCGAATTGGAACGATGTATTAAAGACTGTATAGATAAACGATGTTTATTATTGTCGCATTTATTTTCCTTTAAAAAATACGTATTTGACTAGTTTTCCATATTACAAATATATTTTTTAAGTATTATTAAAATTACAACTGTTATCGAAAAAAGTACAAATAGCATCGTACATTGTTTTACAAACTTGACTGGTATATTTTCCCAAACGTTTTAGGTGTTAATGGAAGAAAAACTGGTAAATCGAAAAATAATTTTAGTAATATCTATTTTGCATCATTAATACTTATTTCTAAATAAAATATATAATAAATGCCATATCTTTTAAGATTTATTTTTTATTTATTTTTACAGTAAAAGGTACGTTTAAATTTCATCAATTTTGAAAGGAATTGTATAATATGAATAATAAGAATGCAATTTGAAAATACTTTTATATATTTTCACCACATTTATTTATAAAATATTTTAATGAGAAGCATTAATCAATTAATATGTTACTTAGCTTTTTTGATAAAATTTTGACGTCCGTAATTCATTATTTAAAATTTAAAAATAAATTCTGAATGCATTTTTTAAAACAATTATTTAGTTGCTAGGAATTTTAGGAAAAAATATTTTTACTTACAAATATGTATGTACCTTTGCAGTGAAAACTATTCGATTTTACAATTTTTTAATTGATTGCTATAATGGAAAGTACCAAATTTTACAATTGTCAATATGTTGCTGTATTATTTTATTTTAGCTTAATATAATTTAGCACAGTATATGTATAATATATATAATCTGTAAAAGCATTTTTGTTTAGTGACTTTGTTACAATTATTGATCTTTAAAAAAAAAAAAAAAAAAAAAAAAAAAAAAAAAAGATATTCTTGGAAATTGTTTAAAATACACACATAAAAAGGAAGTTTCTGTCATATAAATTAAAAGAAAAGAAAACCTATTGAATAAAGCATTTTTATTTTTTAGGATTAAAAAAAAAGTAATAACATAATACATGATGTTTTTAAAATGAAATTCCATAACAATATATCTTATTATATTACTGTTAACTATTTAAAAATTAATAATAACTTTAACGTTTCGATTTGAAGTATATAAAGACATATTTCAGAATATTTTTATATAAAACCTTTGAAAACTCGTTATTTTAGGGGATGGAATTGTACCAGGATTCAAATCGTGCCCGAAAACACTAATTTTGATTTATTTATTTTAAATGTGGCATCAAGCTGTCTGAAAAAATGCTACACTTAGAAATAAATTACAGGTCTATTAATTTTATGAATGAAAAATAAAGTTAATTAAGATTATGTTGACTGTACAAATGAATACTACACAAAAAATTAAAATAATAAATAAATAAAGTAAAAGTAAAAAGTAATTAATATAAAAATAATATAACACAAAAAGTTGAAAATTACATTCCACAAAACTTATAGAATACATATCATTATAGAATACATATCATTATAGAATACAGAAAAGTCTATTTTTCTAAAATTGGTAATTTAGAAATCTATTAATGTATGGTGTATGTGTATATAGACTTTAAATAACTGAACTCCAAATTACTAAACTATGCAAACATGCCTAACTATAGTTCAATTTAAAGTTTGATGCCCATACATAAGTTAATCTAAGATACATTTTTTTCCCTTTAAATTTTGTAAAATGTTTAAGTTCTTAAATCATTGTCAAAATTATATATATTTTTTTGTACACACTCTTTCATAGCTGTTTTGTGAAATTAGATAAAATAACATTCTATTTCAGAAATAACTTTAGTTTTATGCTGCCGTATAGTGATACCATGTCAAAGCCAAATCATTCAGATTTTCTGTAGTATAGTCAAAAATCTACAAATATTAAATAGTTTAAATTTTTTGAAGCAAAGAATAAAAGTCCACATGCATGGATCGCTGAAACGAAGAGGTCAGAACTGTTTACTAATGTTTTACCATAATATTTTTGCTTTTTCTATTATATTCTAATGCAGTAGCTAGACATGCTCTTTAATTTTGCGTGATATTTGATGGAATAGTCGATATTAGTCTAATACCTATATTAAATATACTATTTTTAAACTATTTTATACTTATACTATCTTATTACTTTTGCATTTTGTTTCTATTAAATTTCTATCTGAGATTATTTTCACGAAATATATATTCATTAATGAAATATAGAAATTGTTTTTTGTGTTTTTTGTGTGTTTTTTTTTTTTGTTAATAACAATAATTAATTTTTAAAATATAATAACTATGATTATTTCAACTTAACTGCATGTCGAATAACAAGAACGTAAACTACATTTTCAATTATATTCCTTATTCTTCCATTTTCCTTAATTACTGGAACTCATTATTTTGTCCTTTATTTTATTTTTTAATTACAGAATTAATTTTAAATATAACATTTGCACTTATATTAAAATAAAATAGTTTAAATTAAGAGAGAATAATATTGTAAAAATCTAAAATAAATTAGCGATTCTCAATCACTAAAATTTGACAAAAGAAAGGAAACTGGACAATTTGAAATTTTTAACTACTTGTTATTCGATTATTTTAGTCTTTAAAAGTTCCTGATATATATTATATTCATTAATTTATCTTTTTCTTTTCTTTATTTCTTTTCTTTTTTATTTTTTTAAATCTGTCATTTTAAAAATTAAAATTGTTTTGATACTTTGCACTGTATTAGATAATGGTATAGCAGAAGAAATTCTACATATAAAGAACTTTTTATTTCTTTTATATTTCCCAAATTAAGTATTGGTGAATTTTCTATAAAATGCGCATAATGCATAAATTGAAATTATAACCTTAAAAACAAAATAAAAAAATAAATAAATAAAATAATAATAATAAAAAGTTTGAAAGTTTTAATGAAGATATATATATATATATATATATATATATATATATATATATATATATATATATATATATATATACCAAAAGTTTTACAATTTGATAGTTGGAGACATGAAGTATATTTATCGTTTAAAAAATGACATTTTGTATGTTTTATTTTAAGGATTAAAATGCTAAAATCAATATCAATTTGTTGTAGATTAAAAAAAATTATATACATAACACCAATGGGAAACAAACTTATGTATGTTAAGGTCTTTTATTTCTTTCTCTCAGATGTTCAGCTGTTCATATTTTCATTTGTGTAAAACTTTTTCTTAAATTACTTTTTCTTTCGGAACCAATTCGGACATTTCAGAATTCTGTAAAACAATGAAATAATTTTATAATGCAAACTTATATAAAAATAACAAACCAAATAAATAAATGTCTTCCTTTTGCAAATTCTTATCATGTTGATATATTTATAAATAAATTACAAATTTAAAATGTTGGCCTAATTAAATCAACATGAATTAATTGGTATAAGGATAAATAACCTTCAAAATATGATATTAAAATCTTGTTATCATCTGTATAAGATAATTGGGAACTTCAAACTTAAAATTCATTATATATATATATATATGGAGTGGCTTTAATAGACTTTCTGAACATTCAACAATTAATGGTTATATAAATAAATTAAAGTAAGACAAGTCATTAAATAAACATAAACGAAAACTATAATAGGGTGTTTGAGTATTTCCTCCATATTATATGCTGTTTAATTTAACGCTATTACATTTCAAATAATTAGCCAATAGATTATAATGATAAAGAATATTTCTCTGTGTCCCTGTAAAAATCCATAAGTGATAGACTCACCCAAATCTACACAATATATGTGACGGTGACTTATAACATGTATATAAATTTTGAGTTCAATCGGATAAGAAATTTGGACACTACCGCACTTTAAATACTTTGATCTCATAAGCCATAATGATAAAGAATTTTTCGTTTTGTCCCACTAAAAAACCTATAAGTACTAGATTCTCCAAAATTCATACAGTTCATGTAACGATGATCTATCGCACGTACATAAATTATCAGTTCGTTCGAATATGGCGTTTAGATGTTATCGCATTTTAAATAATTTGAGTCCATAGGTCATAATGATAAAGAATTTTACTTTTTTGTCCTTGATAAAAAATCTATGAATGTTAGATTCACCAAAATCAATAGGGTTCGTGCTACGGTAACCTACAAAATATGTACCAACTTTCAGCTCATTCGAACAAAGCTTTTAGATGCTATCGTGTTCACTCACAAACATCATACATCACCACAAAAATAGCAAAACTCAGGTGATCTCAAAACGTATATAAACACTAAAAGTCGAGTTTTGTCATGATTACAATACGTTCCTTACATATGTATGTTCAAAAAGTTAAAAAAAAAAAAGAGAGAGAGAGAGAGAATTATATTAAATATTGATTTGAAAATATTAACATGCATAAATTAAAAGATTTAATTTTTCAACTGAAATTCACGTTTCTACCATAAAGAGGGAAGTGTACAGAAAATCCTAAAACAACATTTTATTATTATTATTAATATTTACACTGCATAACACTAAAAAAAAAAAAAAAAAAAAAAAAGTTTCTAAAAATGACTGTAACAATATTGCAATCAAAAGAAACTAAAGTTCAGTAATATACATAAAAAAAAAGCACCTGGTTTAATTGGTCAAACATTCGTGTTCCTAACTGGGAAATTTCAACTATTGTTACTATAATGATGGCAAAATTACCCGTACTATGGGCTTTTCTTTAAGATCAACCTGGTGATAAATTAAAAGGAAATTTAAACTGTTTATGGTAAACTGAATACAAATTTTGTTCATTTTTGGCTGTTTAATGGTCATCTTAGCCTTAGAAAATCATTAGTTTACCTTAAATTTTTCTAACATGTTTTTACGTTAAAAACAAATTTAATTTCGATTTGAAATTTAGTTGATTTGACGATTAGACACGTAATATTGAAATTCATCTAGTAAAGCCTTTCAATTAAATACCTTTTCTTGGTACTATGACAGTAACTTGATACTTATTATAATCTCTTGGTACTATTGCACTGGTTATTCAATACAATCAGCTAAAATATGTTTACTAAACGATAAAATGAATATAAATATACCACATTTAAATTTCAAATATAAATATAGAACTGGAATGGGTGAAGGATAGCTACTGGATAATTGTCCTGACAGGAATTATTGTTCAATACTTCGTGAAATAAAATAGTGATGGATATAATTTTCCAATGCATTAAATAATGTTGCTGCTGCTGGTTGGCACCCACATTCAACAACGAATGAAGACTCGTTTTGAGTTTCTTCGAGATGTTTGTACGGCTATTCTAAAACTGTGTACCAAGAAATGATGCATGTAAACAGGATTGAAAAGTCACTGCCATATATCATTGAGAAACAGTAATGGTCGTTTTCTTATACAGATAACACAAAGTAGATATTCATAGTGAATTAAATATGTACAATTAGCTGTCATCAAAAGCAGGAAAAATTCGCCTCTGAAATCCTTTCCACTGTACCATACAATACAGGAATGAATTTGATTACTATCAGTTTTGAATGAAATATTAAAATTGAAAATATTTTTATTTAAAGTTTTTTTTATTATTACTAGGGGGCTCTGCCCCCTGCTCGCTCCGCTCACCAACCCCCGAGGAAGGCTTTCCCTCATCCCGACTTGCTTCGCTCATTAACCCCTGCTGGATTTTGACCGACTATTCGCAACTTTGCCTATCATTGAATTGGAATATTAATAATACATAACACAAGAGAAAAGTTGAACAATATTATAGAAATCCACCATATATGGTATCACATTGAAATACGCAATATTTAATATTATATCATTTAAAATATGTGAAAAATCTGTCTTAACGTTCGACAGTTTAATAACAATTTGCCATTATTTTGAGAGAAAACATATGTTAAACAGCTAGACACACAAAATAAACAACGATAGCACTAACTGTTTAGAACAGAGAGAAATTCTTATCTAAACGATTTAGCGCTACAGCTTTGGTATACGTTCCACTTGTTACATTTTTGTCATTGTTGGACGATGAATTTTTCGGGTATTATTGCTTGATTAAAGAAATTATGAACTTATTTTTTCTAATGCCTATATTTTTTACTATTAATTTTTTTTTTTAGTTAATTTAGGGCAATATGTAACACTCTGCATTTATTTCTAATGTACAACAAGGTTATAAATGGTGCTTAGAACAGTAAAGATGCAACTTTTTAAAGTGCATTTTTCCTAGAATATGATTTAGTCAGATCTATTGAAATTAAATATCTTATGTGATTATTGCAATTATTTTAAACATTTCATTAGTAGTAGTACGACAGGACAATTTCTTTCAGATAGCGATTTTGCATTGTTGCCATGAATGTGCCAAGATGCCCGTCAATATGGGATTTTTACCATTTCTTAAACTATATTAAATACTAAGTTAAATCGGGGGGGGGGGGGGGGGAAATCACACTTTTCGAAACCTACTGATAAGCGAAAAATTCATCCTTGATTATATTGTAAAAACGAATTGCCGATTTGGAGTATTCAAGATAGACCATCACCATTCATAAATTGGATGGCTTTTGAATGTTTGTTGAAAATATTTTCTGAATAAATATTCATGATGGCTCCTGAATACTTGTTGGCGATATATTCTGAATAATTATTATTGTTGGCGATATCTACTGGTATATATTGAACATGACATCTTAATAGTTGTTGGCGATATCTCCTGAACTTGTGTTAATGATTGGCTTCTAAATATTTGTTGGCTACAACTTCTGGATGTATACTGGTTACACCTTGATTTTTTTAGATATATATTATATAATATTTACATATATGTGTGTGTGTACGTGTGTAATTGATAACTTTTGAATTATATATTATATTCAAGGTGTCTGAAATGTACCTTAAACAATGTTTTGAAATTGTCTTTTTTTTTTTTTTTTTTTTTTTTTTTTGCGTTTGTGTGTGTGTAACTAATCTATGTGTTCACTAAAAGCTATAGATATGGCAATAAAACTAGCTTGATAAACATAATTAATCCATAAATTTGACCGATACCTTTTAGCATTCGAATAGATTATAATTAAAGAAAATATTTGGCCTTTGAGATCAAAATTAAAACTGTTAGTTTTACTTATTTTTCAGATAGATCAAAATAGGCAGCGAATATAGTAGCCAAAGATAGAATTCTTTGGTTGCTTTATATTATATACTGAGATATTATTATCTTTATTTTTTTTTTCTACTTTTGCATTCTTTTCCCCATATATAGTAGAAAAATTATTGTTTTGAGATTATTTTTTTGAAATTAAGTTCTCGCTCTAAATACATACTTTGAGGTCCCGTATACGAAATCGTATTTTGAAAGTTGCCTAGTGCGTCTGTCTGTCTCTTTGCATGTGTGCATATTATCAGCATAACTGAAAAAAAAAGAAAGTCTTGGGAAAAAATCCATATTTGGTATCCTAAACTTGTATTAAATCTTGATATTCTTGAAACATTTTGCCGCTAACATCCAAAGGATACAGATACAGAGACATACAAAAGTATCCAAATATATTATTTTTAAGGGGAAATTTCTCGCAAGTCCTGTATTAAACAGTTACATTGTGCTAAAATTAATAATATTGACACAAATTTTGTATGTGCACGAAGGCATGTTCCATATAGAAAATTTTATGAAAAACGTTCATTATTTATCTGCCGGAAATCCCTCAAAAGAATAATTATAATATTAAACTTGTATGTTTGCACATATTTCTGAAGTAGTTATGTTATTGGTTATCTCATACTTTAAAAATCTAAATTTAAGTACACTGCACTAATAAATTAAATACAGTATACAATTTATAGGCAGTGTACAGGGCTATGCAATATTAAGCAAACACTTTCTTTTATCTTGGATGCAATTGTTGTAAACGTTTTTCAAAATAATGCTATGGTCATAAAAACGTTTAGGAATAACAATCTAGTCATTTCAATCAAGTCCCGTGTGTACAAAACTCAAATTTTTAGTAAATGTTTTCTGCATTTGTGTGTCTGCTTGTCATAAGTATAATTTAGAAAAGCAAATACTTGCAAGAAGTTTAAATTTGAAATATGAAATATAGACCATATTAGCTTGCCATTTGTAAATTTTTTACTGAGATTATTAAATTTCATAAAGAGGTGTGACAAAACTTTTTTTCCCCTTCTTTCTTTTTCTTTAAATATACAAAACCATATAACAAATGAAAATTTAAATTCAGTATTTTGAATGTAACAGAGGTATGGAAACTCATTCAACACAGAAATTCAAATTTTCCTTACTTCCTGTCTTTACATTTTCAATATTTCTGTTTCCAAATGCTGGTTCCAAAAGAAACTAAAATAAAATATTTCGGATTACCTCTTAAAAAACTAGTATATTGTGGCCACCACATGACTTTCTTCTATATTTTCCTATACAAATTCACTCTATAAAAATAATTTATTAAAACTATTATTTAAAAAAAATTATCTTCCATGAAAATGCAGACGATTTCCATTTTAGAAAAGCTAAATATCCAAAAAAAAAAGTCCATTTTATTCTCAATATTTAAAACAATAATAATAATAATACGATTATTTTTTTTTTCATTAAAAAAAAAGATAAATTTGTTTTAAATTATCACAGATCTGTAGTTCAACCATTCGTTTTAAAGGCATTGACGAAACATTTCGAAAGATACCCATCTTGAAAAATTACCACCATCCCGGGGTACTCGCCCCAGGGGGGAAGCGATGCCCCCATATGCATAAAATGTTTTTCCAAGTTAACTACTACTATTATCAATAATTCATATTAATTTTACAATCACAAGTTAAAAATAACTCTCCTAATTTACATTTATACGAAATTTTTTCCTATACTGCGATGTTTAAAATTTAGAAAAAATGCGATTACAGCGCCACCTGTTGAGCGAATCATCCACACATCTAATCAGTAGCAGTTTATACCAGGGTCCAACTAAATAACACGTTTGGTTAAATTTTGTTTATTGGTTCGTGAGATACAGCGTCCACAAAATTCATGATACACACACACATAGAGACATTTTCTAAAAACTATCAAATCGTGTTCAGGGCATCCAAAAACGTGTAAATACATCGTAAACAGGAGTTCGAAAATTTTCACGAATCCAATACTTTCTCTATATGTACATATAGGAGAAAGTAATAATGCTTGATATTCTTTGCAGCTATATAGCATGGAATTATGAGGCTTCTTTTAATTATTTGTATCAATTTGTATTAGAATGGTGTATATACTAATGGAGGTATATAGGTTTCTTTAAAAAGTTGCAATTTTTTGTACGTTTTTGATGCAACGTTTTCAGATGACATCATCGTCGTTTTTAGAAAATACAAAAATATTAAATATCTAAAAATTTTTTGATCGCGCATAGGGAAGCGTTAAATATTATTTATTTATTCATTTATTTATTTTTTCCCAATTTATTAGGTAAATGCATTGAGTTACTCTCAAGAAGAACATAAATATCATAAAATTAAAGATATCGGCGTTAGAATTACTTAAATTTTATTTGCTCAAAAAAGAAGCAGAATTAAAAGATCATTTTTTATGATTTTTACTTTCCGAACACTATAGTGAGGAAAGTATTGTAATCATGCTAAAAATCCGAATTTGATATTTTGATGTTTCTATACGTTTCAAGGTCCCCTGAGTCCGTTTTCACTATTTTTACGATGATCTATGTATGTGTGTGTGTATGTATGTGTGTGTATGTCTGTGAGTGAACACGCTAGCGTCTAAACGCTTTGTTCGAATAAGCTGAAAGTTGGTACGTATATGTTAAGTCACCGTAGTACGAACCCTATTGATTTTGGTAAATCTATCACTTATAGTCTTTTTATAGGGACACCAGGAACAATTCTTTAACATTATGGCCTATGGGACCAAATTTGTAAAAGTGCGATAGCGTCTGAACGCTTTATTAATCTGAGCAAAAAATTTTTACACATATTATAGGTAACAGTTGCACGAACTGTGTAGATTTTGGTGAATTACAGTTTTTTACAGGGACGCAAAGAAAAATTCTTTATCATTATGGCCTATGGGACCAAATTTTTAAAAGTGCGATAGCATCTAAACGCCTTATTCAATTGAGCTGAAAATTTATATGAATATTATTAATCACTGTTGCACTAACTGTAAGCATTTTGGTAAATCTAGCATTTATAGGTTTTTAAAGGGACACAACGAAAAATTCTTTATCATTATGATCTATGGGCTCAAAGTTCAGTAGTGTTAAATAAAACATCGTGTAATATATATGGAGAAAAATACTCAAACACTCTATTATGGTTTGCTCTCTTTTGTTTGTTTAACAACTCTTCTTTCTTTACTTTATCTACAAAACTGTTAATTACTCAATGTTTGGAAAGTCGAGTGGAGTCACTCCAGATTTTTTATTTTGAATCCGCTCCATTCTTTAAGCTTCACAAATCTGGATATTGAAATTGTGAGAAGTAATGTTAGAAAATAAGGAAATGCGTTATTTTTACGGTGAATTTAATAATTTTCCCACCTCTGTATAACATGTTAGGATGCTTTGTGAAAATTTTTATAAAGATAAGTAAGTTTCAAACTACAATGTAATCAAAAGTTTTTAAATGTCTTACGAGTGTATGTATGTATATTTAAATGGTGTTTTAAGGGGTTCGTTATCCTTATAACACAAATATATATATAACAGATAAAACTGGTTCAAAAACTAGCAAAGTTAAAAAAAAGTAGTATGTGTGCCACTCCAAGTTATTTTTCTTTCTGGTGTTTATTGTACGAAAAAATACACTTAAATTTCCTTTTGAAAACGATACTTTTCAAATAATAATAATAATAATAATAATAATAATAATAATAATAATAATTTGAATTTTTCATCTATTATTCATCATTGAATTATGGGTAAATGTAATTAAGAGATTAATTATTTTAATGCATATATTCTGAATGATGCTTCAGGATTTTCTTCTGAAATGGATTTAATAATATCAAAATACATGAAATCCAGTGTAGATATAAAAGAAATATTTTTTCAAAGATCAAATATATTGGATTTCATTATTCATTATTCATTATTTTTTAACATTTGTTTTTACTTTCGTAAACGTAACTACAGTGGGTTATCAAAATATTGGAAATATTTTTTTATTTTGACATTTATTTTCAATTTTCTAAAAAAATATTGGACAAAATGACCTTGAATTTTAGTCATTCGAAAACATTTATAAACTCACATTTTATACTATCAATTTAGTCATGAGTGCTATTAGGGGACCAACCGCAAATTGAAGAATATCGAAAATACTTTGGATGATCATATATTATAAAAAGCTTCTAATGACTTGTGTTTCACTTACACAGTGTTTCTGTGACACATGCTTTCACTTACATTGGTACCCTTTTGTGTATGCTTTCTGTGTGTGTTTGTGTATGCTTTTGTGTATGCTTGTGTATGCTTTTGTGTATGTTTGCATTGGTATGCTTACAAGATTGGTATGCTTTTTGTGGGAATCGTACAGTTATTTAGACAGATATAATGTTCTTTTAACAGAAATTAAAAATTATTCCAATGAGTTTTTTTTTTCCCTCTTGTGACAAGAAAGGATTTTAATAAAAGTTTTTGAAAAATTCCAGAAAAATTGACAAAACGTTAGAGAAAGGTTATTCTGAAACATAAAATGCACATGTGTCATTTTCGCTGAGATATGAGCATTTGTAGTAAATATTTTTTTAGTATACATTGAAAAAAAAAAAAAAAGAATTTTTTTATTTCATAAATTAAAAAATAGATATATTTCGCAACTTATGTGAAAAATTCATTTGAATAGAGTAAAAATAAAGATAATCATCGGTTAAAGAATTAGCAATATTTTAAATATTCTCCAGAGTTGAAATTTCATAATTTTTTTTTTTTTTTTTTTTTTTTCCACATGCTGCGCATTTCATTTGGAGATGTAATAATTTGAACTACGTTGCAAAATTTCTTTTTTGTGGAAAACCTCTTATGAGCTTGTAACTCTAACAAAAATTTATGTTATTACTAAAATTTGTGAGTGCACAATGGTTTTTTCACAATTAAGAAGTTTTGCAACGTGGGTGAAATAATTGTACTTCTAATTTAAATACACGGCATGTGAAAAACCTTTTACAGCAGTGAAAAACTAGCGCAGAACTCATACCACTATAATTAAACAAACTTTTCTAATTCTTAAATCGATGATATTATAGATAGAGAAATTTCTTAAACAAACACCGAGGTATGAGTCCTGCGCCAGTGCTCCATCGCTGCCCTTATGAAATTTCAACTCTGAAGAATACCTAAAACCTCACTCATTCTTTAGCCGATAATTTACTCATTTTTAAAATCATTCAAATAAAATTTCCGCATAAGTTGCCCAATAAATCTATCTTTCAATTTATGTAATAATAATAATAATAATAATAATAATAAAAAGAAATCGCACATTTAAAAATATATTTATTACAAATGATCACATGTCATCGAATGTTTCATCATATGTTTCATAATAATGTTTCTTCAATGTTTTGTCAATTATTCTGCCTTTTTAAATTTTTTTTAAATCCATTCTTGTCATAAGCAAATTTTTTTTACGATTACTGGAAAAAAGAATATGTGTGTATATATATATATATATATATATATATGTGTGTGGGGGGGGGTGGGGGGGGTAAATAATCACGCGCTTTCTACTAAAAAGCATACAGAGTTGTACATAAGTGAAAGTAGAAATTAAACTTACAGGTCATTCGTTGTTTTTTCTGATACAGGATGATCTAAAGCATTTTTGATTTTCTTCAGTTTATGATTGGCTCCTTATTTACCCTCGTGGATAAATTTTGATAATGGAAAATGTGAGATTATAAATGTTCTTTGTTCTTGTCTGAAGCTCAAATCATTTTGTCCAATACATATTTTTTTTAACTTGAATTAAATTTAGGGACCTAACAATATAACATATGTTTACGCCACATGCATATGCATAATACTGTTTCAACGAATTAAGTCTTATTTTTTTTTTTTCATCTGTTATTCTATTGCACTGAAAAAAGTTTTACAGGAAAAGTGAAAATAAAGCGATAGTTCATTCACTTTTAGTTAGGTCAACCTTCACGACAAACTTGACGATTTGGTGACAAATTTAGCGACCAAATTTGGCGAAAATTAGTAGTTTATTGTTTCCAAAGTTTCAAAGCTCTCCAATGAATGCCAGCTGATATCTAGAACTTTCTATGGTTTTCTGAATAGAAACTTCACCCCGCCCAATCGCCAAAGAGTCTAAATAGAAACGAGGTATTGTGTACTCTCTGGGATTCAGTGTTGTTCAGAGACCTATTCTGAGCGATTGGATTTTGGATATTATGTTCTATTAAATCACAATAAATGATAAACAATGTAAATAAATTCAATCTCCAAACAACATCACTCAAGTTCACATTAAACGTTAACAATGAAATGGAAAACAAAAATGTATGAAAAATTAAACTTGCGTAGGCAAAAATATTCTGACAGAAAACAAACGTCATAGTATCGGTATTATGATTAAAAATACAGCTCTTTCGATCTCCTTCGGTGTTTACCGAAAAAAAAAGTGCATCAGAATTTCTTACTTTAAAATACTGAATGTGTAACAAATTTACCCATAAATTCTCAAATTCTAATACTTTGCAAATGTGCAAACTTTATTCATAGTTTCAAGAAACACAACTGGGTGCATGCCGTACTGAATGTCTGAAATATTTTTAAATGCAATACGATAATTTCTTTAGTCGGTTCATTTGTATACGTAATCATCTGCACTCACGTTGAACATTTATATTATTATGACAATGACGGCTTTAAGTTATTAAATGAATTCGTGCGTGAATTCCATTCTGCATGCATGCGAAGCGGATAATTCACTTCCGCAAGCAGTGGGTTCTGACAGAGGCACAGTGCGATAGAGAGAATACTGCCGAAGTCTTCGGGGACCCTTACAGAAGTTTTGATCAGGTTAAATCGATTTAAATGTAATTGTTTTTCGGAGTTTATACTTTTTGAGATTTTATATTTATAAATGATTCATTTAAATATATTGACCAGCGAAGGGGGTAAATCCCACAAGTATGTATATATTCAATTACAATACTTAAAAATTTCATAATTGATGAAATTTTAAAATATTTTTCCTTTTATTAAATTAATGATATTTAAAGACAAATTAACAAAATCTAAAAATTATATAGACTATAAGTGCCGTATATCTACGATATATTAAATTTAAAAATGCATACACTTTATATGAGTCACAAACGGTAATTATATCGTAAAACAACTGTTTACTTCATTGGCAAGTGTATCGCTTGTTTATGCTTTTGCACCCTTTGAAAATCTAAACTTAGTCTAAATACCATAAAAAAAAATATATTTTAATAGTAAAAGTTTATTTTGAGACTGGCAGAATTTTTATATACAGATACGCGTTCATAGAACTAGTGGATCTTCATGTCAGGAGCCTCGATATCCTATTTTCATCACTCGTTATTCAATAGATCCTTTTTATTTATTCCATATATATATATATATATATATATATATATATATATATATATATATATATGCTACATAAACAGATACGTTTGGGGGGGGGGGCACCCTGCAATCCACCGTTGTATCTCTCTGCTATGTCTATCTATATATATGTGTATACTTATATATTTCCTAGTAACTGATAGCCTTCTATTAATTACTTGAAACTCATAAATATTGTACCAAATTTCGTGCAAAAGGATGGCATAACTTATCGAAGTTATTTTGTGTAACCATGTAAATAATTAACAATTCTATGCCCACCATTTTCCACACAAAAAAACAACAACATACATTTAAACATATTAATATTATTTCATTACATTTTATAGCGTGTAACCGTGTTAAAATATGCTCTTAAGTAATACCATCTAAAGACCGTAATGTTACGAAATACTTTTGTGTTTCTAGTTATTATATACTCCATGAAAATAATACAACTCATTAATTACAACTCATTAATATTTCAACCTAAATTGGCAACATTCGGATAATTACAGAATGTCTTCGGAATTCTTTCGTCCTCTTTTGTAAGGTCCTGAACATTAATTAAAAAGTCTACGCACACATATTTTCTATAGAAAACATGAGTTTAAGCATTTCGATAATGCACGCTAATTTCATTTTGTTGAATGCAAAGTAACGACATTAAAATCCATTCAAACGAAATTCCCCCCATACGCGCACGATCCATTTGTGCACGATCCATTATGTACACGATCCATAAATAATGTAGACATAAAAAATTATGCAGCTATTTCTACACAGAGTTTGAGCGTGTGTACCAATTTGAAAGTCAATCGGAGGATTTTTACAGCCTCTATTACAGTACATACAAATCCTTCCATAAGCCGTAATGATAAGAAAAATTTGGGTGTGTCCCTGTACATAAACTACAAATAAAATGCACACCAAAACTATGCAGCTAATTTCGTGTGGCTTGTGAAAATGTGTATTAAGCTACAAGCCAATAGGCTGATTTTTGCGGCCGCTATCGCGAGAGACAGACACACAGACAAACAAACTGAACCCAAAATCTTTTTGTGTCTCCACATGGAGACCTCCACTGAATTTTTAGCAATAACCTTTTCTTGGTCATACATATATATGTATATATATATATATATATATATATATTCTTTCATTGACCTTTTCTATTGATTTTTATGTGATTTCAATTTGAATTTCTTTATTGCATTCACCTTTGGGACCAGGGAGTTACTAAAACAAGAGAGTCATTTCCTCCACAAGGGATCAGAATTGTAATGGTTTGTCTCTCGACGCGATCCCTAGTTATGAATCTACTGCGTAACTATTGGGCGACATTAAACCCTTTAAACTCAGTTCAACTTTTTTTTTTTCTGTATCCATTCACCGACGTAGTTCTGTTTATACAGACTTTTGAGAGTAACATTTTTATGATAGAGGTTCCAAAAGTTAGTTTCCTCATGCTACTTCTCAAAAATGATTTATTACGAATAGAAGTAAAGAATGGTGTAACAAAACAGGAATTTTTAGCTATTTTCTTACTGAGTTGCCACCAACATTGATATAATGCTATATTGTGAAATCAACTTCAAAGAAATATCTTGGTAAAACTATATGCTTAGTGATTTAAGGAAGTTTCACTGTCTGCAGCACTTCTTTATGCTTTTGGAAGTCACGTCTCGATAGAGTTGATTTCAATGCAAGGAAAAAGTTAAGATTTGATACGAACTGATCAGAGCTGTAGGCTTGAGTATCCAAGCATTCTCTTCAAATGCGATGAATATGTTCTTTTGCAGCCTTGCTGTATGAAGGTCTCGTGTGTTATAGTCCAAGAAAAAAATTCCTCTACTCAAGAGCCTCGGTGTGTTGCAAATTATGTGTTTCATTTTGTTGAATATATTATAATACTGTACTATACTGATGGCCAATGAAATGGAAAAATTAGTCGAAATGACATCCTTTGCATCCCAGAACACTTTCAGTATTTTTCCTTGTAGGCTACAACATTTTGAATATTTTTGTAATTGGTGAATTGAAATAATTCAATAACACTGTGGCACACTTGTGTCTTTCAAAGCAATGAAGAAGTATAGCAGGCTGGAAACACCTTCCTTAAACCACTGTCACAAATTTTTACCAGTATATATATCTTTTAATTGGTTTCACAACTAGACGAATGTATAAATGTCAGTGACAACTATGTGGAAAAATAGCCAAAACTTTGTATTTTGTTATGGTACTACATTTTTCTCCCCTTTTTAATACTGCTTTCTTGTAAAAAAGGTATACGAAACGTAGTTTAAGAGCGTCCTAAAATTGAAGTTAAAAAAAAAATTAATTAATGTAAAGCAATAAAGAATAAAACAATATACATGCTCTCCTCATGTATGTTTTTTCATGCCTGATGATACCTAGCTTTCTTCATTGTTTTATTTGAAATCATTTTCTCAATTATGCCCTTAAATCAATTTTCTGATTTTTTTTTTTTTTTTTTTTTTTTTTTTTTTTACATGTAAGCATTATAGACTTAATGGTGACTTTCTTCTGTCCAAGACATTTCATTCTTGACGATATGCTCTATCTGAGATTTCCATGAAAGTAAACGATTTTCTTAATACCGTCATGCCAGTTTTATCTCATTTCACTTAAATCATTTTCCAAAATTCCTTTGGTATTATTAGATGCTTTTCCTCAGATTTATTTTAACAAACCTTCTCTCCGCGGATATACAAAATTGTGATAGCATGTCTCCGGATCGTCCTTAGGGGTGTGCCCCAGACTGTCGCCAATGTCCATAGCATAGTACTACCGCTAAGCAAAATCTACTCACTCATTCACTCACTCAAATCAAGAGGGTAAAAGCAGTAGTGGCACCAGAAATTCCCCGACGGGGGGACACCACCTCCCCGATAGGGGGGCACTACATAAAGAGAGTTTATTATATAAGTATTTATCAAAAACTGCAATACTGTTAAAAATATTAGCACTGTTAATATTTGTACCATTCCATTTGTTAGTACTCCACGTGGTTTTGGAGATCATCGTGCCACAGACAGGACCTTTCAAAACGTGAATATTCACGGAAAACTGGAAACTGAAAATTTTTACGAATCCAATACTTTCTTCAGTTGGATACAGAATGGAAAAACAGGAATTTTCCACATTTGTACAAGGAAAGAAAAATGCTACCAAAAGTAGAAAAACTGAAAGTTTTGTATTCCTCCCCCCCCCCGAGAGATTTTAGGAGTATGCCCGGATGGGGGGTCACAGACTCCCCGACGGGGGGGAGGGGGGGGGCTAGCTGGGGCCACCCCTGGGTAAAAGCCATTCGAAAAGTGTCAGTTGATTTTAAAAGTTATTTTATCAATTAGATTATTTTCTTTTAAGTCTTTGTTTGCTTAACTGGAAGTGGGAATATGAGCGTAATCAAAATATTTATCCATATAAAACTCAAATTTACTGTTACCCATTGTAGAAAAGATTGAAATTTCGTCTTCAAAAACTTTAGTAAATTATTCCTAATTGTACATTATTGCTAATTGTTAGTAACTTTAGTAAATTATTGCTAATTGCTGCTAGTAGAATTAATTAATTTTTGCTTTAACATTTTTTGTTATAGTAATTTTTAATTTACCATCATACCTGTCGTAAACCTTTTTAGGACCATTTCTGTTACATCCACTAGGCCATGTTGTAAGATGATTTCACTCGTGTAACCGATAGATAAATAAGCTTTATATATATATATATTATATAACAAACGTACATCATCGAGTGTTGCAAGAAATATTCATTTAACAGGAAGCACACGTTTTTCATATATTTATGAATAAGTATTAATTTCGTAAAAATTTTCCACTTCTGATTTTTTATTGATTTACCTGTTTTAATATTTCCTCCATGCGATTTCACCATTTTTAGAATACGTCTGTATGTATCTCACCAAATTTTTGTGGGAAATCTAGATCAAGAAATAATGCAAAAAATTCCATACAAATTCATATTTTGTTGCATCTTGACATAAACTGGTGTCTATGAATCTTTTGCGACTATCACCCAACAGGTGGCGTTGAGCAATATGCCGAAATTTTTCATTCGTGTAAACTGTATCGTAGCTTCATAATATATAAGTGCAAAAAACTTGATATGTGAGGGGTTCGTGGAAAACTGCGGTTTCAATTTGGATCCATATCGACTGACAGGTAGCGCAACTATGATTCAATTTTTCCCATGAATGAAAAAGCTATATTTGAGCTTCTCCAGTTTATTCATGCACCAAACTTGATATGCGAGATGGCATTATGAAAACAATTGCTGACATAATTTGAGTATATGTTTGCTGACGGACAGTGCTGCTGATACTAATCATTTTCAGTTTTCCATATGGATGGAACATTTTTTTTATTTAAATTGCACAAAGTTGCATTTCTAAAATCTTTGACATGAGGAACTATTATTAAATTTTCCTATACGATAACCGTTAGATGGTGCTTTTATATAGAACGATATAGATTAATGTTTTGTTTTGTATAGATTAATGTTTTGTTAATTTCTCTTTAAAGAATACTTCTGACAACAGCAGGCAAATCGTATTTCTAAACGTCATTTGAAATTTGAAATTTTTATCAATAACTTTAATTGCAGTTGCAGAAAACCAGCTTTGTTGCAATGAATGTTTTATTTGGCGGATTTTTTCCCCTTTTGAATCAGGCATCTTCCTTATATTATTTTTAATTATTTAGTTAGTTAGTTAGTTAGTTTTCCCTTTATTAGTGTTCTAATAGACTTATAAACTCGTTTTTTGATAATCGTTTTGTTTTTATTTTTACTTATTTTTTCTTAACTTTGAAATTTAATATATTTAAATATATTTCTTCAGAAGGCAGTTATCTCGACCTTTAATTTAGTTTGAAACTTATCGATATGAACAATATTCCCCATAAAAAATAGTTCTTATATTTTCCGAGAAATATTATCCTATAATCCATTTTCATATTAAATTTTATATTCTATATACCTGTCAAGATAATAAGATGGAAGAGGATTCTTACTTAAAAGGCTCAATATTTTTCTCAAAACGTTCAAAGAAACGTAAATAAATTAGTATGGTGAGGCAATCGCAAAACTTTTTTATAATTTTCTAATACATTAATTAGTCTGACAAACTTAGTAAAACCTAAAAAGAGTATTTTACCGACCGATGTTCACCCATATGAAGTCAGCATGATATTTTCTGAAAGTCATCTCACGAAAGAAATTTGGTGGACTTATACACAACAAGATACGTGCAGCCTTCTCGTAAATGGAGCAAACTTCAGCATAGTAGCACTCCATTTGGTCTATGTGCATCCAAACTGAATCAGCAAGATTTTTAATAACAGCTATCTTATATAACAAGTTTTGTGTACATATACACTTTCAGGAGTTGAAATATAGTCTTCTGTAGATGGAAAAATTATAGCATGACACATATCGGCCAATACACAACAAAATATCTTTGGTATAAAATGGTGTCAAGGTGCATCTAAATGTAAAGTTTCATGAAATTACGTTTATTAGTATCCGATCTAGAGCTTCTACAAATTTTTTGTCGCACATACAGACACACAAAAGCAGTTACTTTTTAAAACTGATCAAATCGTTTTCAGCTCATCTCGACTAAGTATGTCGAGAACCACAATTCGAAAATTTTAATGAATAGAATATATATTTTTCTTATGAATAGAAGAAAGTAAAAATCGTTTTCATAAAGTTTTGCTATATTTTCTATACAGTTTTCTGTCTTCATTTCATGCTACATATTCTTGTTGACATTTTTTTTTTTTTTTTTTTTTTTTACAATTACAAACTACACAGGTCTACAAAAAAAAAAAAAAAAAAAAAAGATATAATTTTTCTTTTTCTTCTTCTTCTTTTTTTGTTCTTTCTTTCTTTCTTTCTTTTTTTTTTTAGCTCTATGCTTTCGGGGATGGTGAATCCTTGTAGGCTTTTTTTCTTTTTCTTACTTTTTTCTTTCAGTAATAATAATGATAAAAATAACAGTTTATATATATATACAGTCGGTAACAAAAGTGTCCGAACACTGGCAAAAATTCCTATGTAAAAAAAGTACACTTCATACGGTTTTGTCAAATAAATCCTTGACGAATCCTGTTCTTAGTCAGTGTAAGAACATGATTCGATAAGGATTTATTTAACAAAACCGTATGAAGTGTACTTTTTTTACATAGGAATTTTTGCTAGTGTTCGGACACTTTTGTTACCGACTGTATATATATATATATATATATATAAACATTAAACTAAACAAATTTTTTCTCATAATTAAATAAGCAATTCCTCCATGATATATTAAACTTTTTGCCTGTTAAACCTAGTCTTCTTTATTATTATTATTTTTTTTTTTCTGTGTGTTCCCTATAAACACACTTCCACTTTTACTTTTTTTCCACTGTTGTCATCCCTCCTACTTTACTTTCCATTTTGTATTATTTTTTGTAGATTAAGTGTAATAATGATTTAAGATGAGAAATAATTATTGAATATGTTTTTATATTATCAAGAATAAGATACCAGATTTCACGTTCTAACGAAATCAAAGCTGTGGCTTTCAAGAAAAAAAAAATAATAAGACGAAGAAGATGTGATGAAACTTTTATAATATTATTTTCAGTTTTAAGGATTAAAATCTATAAGAAACATTTTTTGGCTTTAGACCTGTGCCATTATTTTTATTTTATTCTTTTTAATTGCTAACATTTGTATTTTGTAGTTTAATCAGATTCCGCAAATTAAAGATTATGTTTCTGTTTGTTGTAAAAGAAAAATATGTATAAGAGAATTGTGTATTTGTTTTTCTATAAACTGATTGTCGGAGGAACGTTTAATAAAAAATTAGCCGGTTAGTCTAACGGCAATTAATTATTAATATAGCAAAACAAAAAACATTTGATTCTTTGTTCATATTTTAATACCTAAGTTTAGTTTTAAATGTTTTTTTTTTTTTTTTTTTTTAAAGTTTTAAGGTAATATTTTAGTCAAAAAATAAATCAAAACAAATCATGTTTCTACTTTTTTATTAGAGCGAAATATGACTTTCAAAAAGCTGTTTAAAGTGATCACCCGTTGTTAATCATCCTAGAGTCTAAGATTTTTCGTTAACAACAGCTACTTAATACTGTATATCAGATAAATTATATGTAAATATTGGTCTGAGCATAAGAAAAAAAAAAAGACAATATATTTTAAATCTCCAATTCATCTCCAGCTCAGGCAAAAATATGTATGAAGTGTTCAATTTTAAGATGCATAAAAATGTTTTCTCTCTGTCTCTCTCTCTCTCTCTCTTTTTTTCCTGACAATTGAAGTATCCTAAATTGTTCATTGTTTCTCACATTTGACATCCACCTGAAATGCTGGCATCTTTGAACAGTTATTTATTAGGTAGCCATTACTGACCACAATGAATACCTAAACATGAAAAATAATAATAATAAAAAAAGTGTGTGATTCTATTTTTTTAATTAAGAATAGGTTTTAAAATAATCTGGAGAACAAATAAAATATTAGTAGAGTAAAGAGAAAGTCCTTCCAGCTGGTGCGGCGTACGCAATTTGGCCATACCTCGTTCGAAGGCCAACGCTTTATACCAATCCAGCTATGATAACTATGGAAGAACAGATTTTGTTTGGCTATATGCATATAGTATTGAAAAATCTTTGCAATTCTTTTTTCTTAATCTATATTATTTTCACTATTAAAAAAAAAAAAAAAAAAAAAAAAAAAACATATATCAACCTTTACATGTTATAATGCTAATTTCGGAATTTAGAAGGTTTAGTAGTTTTCATTTTTTGTAAAAATTAGAACAAATACTTGAAAATTGCAGATAAGCGTTTAAAACTGCTGTTTCATTTTCTTAGTTGAGACTTAAAATAATAGTGTCCATCAAAACCACTTATTTATTTATTATTATTATTATTTTATTTGAATTGTATTGTAATCATGAGAAGGAAATTCGAGTTTTTAAATGGAAAATATATTTTTAAGCAGCACTTATATACCAACCAATCAAGCACGTTAAGTTGTAAAAGTTCAATTATTCAGTTACAAGCTATTAAAATAAAAATTTAATTAAATTTTAAAATTGATAATTCTATGAAGTTCACGTAACATTGTTTAAATTCAATTAATAAAGATGCATAACATAAGTAAAGACGTCATATCTACAGATTTTCTTATAAAAAGTAACATTTTATGAAATCCTTTTTTAGTGACAAATAACAATGATATTTTTCCATGCTATAAGAAATTATATTGCTTTAAGAAAATTTAGTTAGGATAATTTTTCAGTTTGCGTTATTTGCATGTTTTATAATTTTTATATATTTGCATGTTTGGAAAATTAACAGAAAGAGTTTTTAAAATTCGACTAACATACAATATATTGTATTTATTTATTTATTTAAGTATTGTATTTTCATTTATTTATTAATTTTTATTCGACATGACGGAAATTGTGTAATTGTGATTAATTTAAATATGTTAAAAATGCAGTAGTTATCAGCTGTTATCTTTAACATAGAAACTTTGAATGATAAAATAATTGCTTCCTTTTACATAATGAATGTTGAAGTTATTTAAATTTCTGTAATTTGCAATAGCTTTTTTTTTTTTTTTAACCTGCATATGCGTTTCACGAAACGAAAATAATAACTATTTATTGATAGAGATAGAGAGAGAGAGAGAAGATATTATTCATATAAAAATAAACTGATGGACACAATTGTTCGCATTTATTGCTCTGAAATTTCTTTAATTCAATAAATAAAGAAACAGACAAACAGAGTTTGAGGATTTATTTATCTAATATT
Source organism: Salticus scenicus (assembly GCA_963930645.1). Taxonomy (NCBI): domain Eukaryota; kingdom Metazoa; phylum Arthropoda; class Arachnida; order Araneae; family Salticidae; genus Salticus; species Salticus scenicus. Next base: position 188,687,272 of record OZ005656.1, on the reverse strand, counting down.
ACACACAGATAACATATAGATACAAAATTAACACAGATCAGTATCAAAACACTTAAAACTTTAATATATCAATTTATAAAAAAATTTCTACAGATTTACGATACCAAATAATAAGGATATTTATTAATTTAATAAACAAAATATACATTTATAACAAATATATAAAAAATTATACAATACCATACAGCATTATTTATTTCTCACCAAATAACTACAATGCAAACATTTTTACATATAAACATAATTTTCACGCATCAAAGTTTATAATTCTATATGATTTACTTTTTATAGTTTTAGTTCAATATTTTGTGACACATATTTATTGCATTTTATCTTTAAATACACACTTTATTACGATTTTTCGAAAATATTTAGTTGATTGTTTGTAATATTTCTTTGATATCTAAAAATCAACGAACATAGTTTCATATTCTAAAATTTTTAAATGTATTTCGTTATCATTGCCATTATTTGAAAAATATTATTTTTGTATTACCTAATTGTAGAAATATATTATAAAATGTTACTTTACGAAGACATTAATTATCACAAAAAAAAAAAAAAAATAAATAAATAAATAAATAAACGCTACCGAAAAACATGATATTCCCTATGTATAAATATCATTAATTCAAAAGCATTTTATAAGGAAATATTTGCAGACTTAAAATTTATAATAATTCCTAAAATGCACTTCTCATATGACTCTTTTTAAAAATTTAAAATCATTATTTTTGATGTACATGCGTAGTTTTTTTCAACTTCACAAAATTTGCCCATATAACTGTAATACTTACCGAGAAATTAGAAACCAGAAGGTATTTTACGCTATTAAATATTAAAAGTAATGTCAGATAAGTTATATGCACATAATTTAATTTCGGAAGAAATTTATCCTTTTGCTATTTTAGTCATGCAAAAGATGATAGACGTTCGTTTAAATATTGAAAACTTTATTTATTTATTTATATTCTATTTTATTAACATTTGTTATTATTTTTATAGAGATAGCAATTTAAAAAAAATTGCGGCCGTGAATAGATTTTTTGAAATATTACGTTATAAAATATTGGAATACCGCAGATGTGAGCTGACATTTTATTGAAAAAGCAAGATTTCATTACATTAAAAGAAAGGTAAAAATGTTTCAAAAGAAACATATATTTTCTGCATGACGTGTAACCGTGTGACGTTCTGTGTAACGTGTAACAATAATCTGTATAACGTGACGAAAACTTCAAATTAATTTTGAGTAATTTAGATAAACCTTCATCTAAATGAGTGGAATGTATTAAAAAAAATTAGAAACAGAGACAGTGTAAAATTTAAAAGAAAGCGAATAATATATATAATCAAAAGAAATAAATCCAAAAATATTAAAAAATAGGACAGAAGTTTTCGCAAAAAATTCTTATACATAAGATTTGATGTTATTGCAAATAATGTATTTACAAAGTAAAACTATACATAAAAAAAAATCAGCCTTTCACATTTTTTAAGAAGCAATCTGTGATGATGTAAATTGCAATTAATTTTATACTGTATTTAAGTTATTTCTGCTATCAAAAACAACTCTTTTGAAATTCTTTCTATCATCACATGGTCTTGCTACTGACATTTTCAAATTTTCAAATAATTAGACGATTTTATAATGCTATTTATCATTTAATAAAAAAAAAAAAAAAAAAGAAGAAGAAGAGGAAGAAGAAGAAGTTAAAAGCTAAAGTAATCTTGTATACGAAGGGGTATCAATATGGAATATACATCTCCCTGATATCCACGAAAATATATCTACCTGAATATCTTTATCATATTATTGTAAATGCCGATATCTTCACAATTACGTAAAATGCATACTTAATCCAAAGTAAATTCATCCAAAATTATAGGTATATATAATTGCTTTAAATTAAAATTATAATAATAATAATAATATTTATTTTACATTGCAGTATTATACTCTGATAAATGGAAAATATAACGACTCCGTCTTACTTTCTTTTGATTAAGTAGAACTGAAGGCCTCTTTTAATAGAAATTTTGAGTTTTAATAGAAATTAGAGTTTTAAAAAAGTCAGCTTCTTTACATATAAAATCATACATACATCTACAATTTCATTGTATATAAAATTGTTCTATATACTACGACCTTTCAATTAAATAATTAAATATATATATATATATGATTAGTTATATAAAACGATTGAAATTTTTTAAAACTACTTTCTTCATAAGTAAACACCATGAAAAAATGAATTTAGGAATGCATTTCTTTAATTTGCAAAAGTGGTAGCACTGTTACTAATTTTTATTTAAATGATTACTTGAAATTTAAAATGCATATACACATATACACTCATGTTCTTTTTATTGCTGCTATTTATCATACATCTTTATATAGAGTATTTTAGTATGAAAAATTATCGCCCATATTTTTTACACTAAAAATCCTACAGAACGGACATAATCTATGTATCTCTTATGAATCTGACAATATTCATCAGATGAAATATCCGAAATATAAGTAATGTCAATGTATTTGGTATTTTAGTATTTTTACACGTAATAAAATGATTTTTTCAATAAAAAAATGTATACATTTTTAAGCAATTAATATTAGAAAAGTTTTTTAAACATAAAACATATATATATATATGTATATTTTAAGTGGTATTCAGAAAATAACGATTCATTTGGTATGTGCTTATTTTTATGAATAAGTTTGTGGGAATATGCTGCAGATTCGAAGGGAAAATATTATTAGTAAAAAATGCGTCTTTCCAAATAGAAGTTTTTCGAAACTCTCCGAGTTAAAATAAATTTTACTACCAAATTCTTTTACATCAGTTTAGTATATAGTGCATTTAAGTTTATATAAATCAACTTAATATATTAGCAAATATAATATTGAGTGTTTAAAAACGTTTAATACAAAATTTATTGTAAATCTTAAAAACAAATTGTGACATAAAAATCATGTAGTATTATTTTATAGCTAATTCAATAAATTTTTCAAAGAAAAACTTGCAAAAAATGTGTTGACGGAACGGTTATTTTGTCTTTTTACTTAAACACAACTACAGGATAATATCAAAATGCATACTGATTATCAATTTTGATGAAATAACTAAATTCTGCTGCATTCATGAAGTTTTAGTCTTACAATTTTCAAACGTTATATTTCACAACATATTGTTTATTGAATAGTGTTTATTGCGTATAGTTATCACACAGCGTACGATTAAAACGTTTTTTAAGTAGTTTTTAAAAAGTTCTTTATTGAGCTTATTCTTCTTTGTCAACAACTTAATTTTAATATTCGTTAGGGTATTTTCTTTTATCCTTTTTTAGTGGGAAAACACAGAGTGATTTGAATTTTATAAATAACGTTCTTTGCAAATAATAAAGTTATGCCACAGAACGTTTCTTTATTATACTGCGCTGATATGCAGATGAGAACAAATTAAGTACATTTTCGTAATGATCTAGGAATTGCAAATTTTCGGATATGGAATAAAATGTGGAGTAAATGGTTTTATTTAACAGTGATTCATCAAATTGTGTTCCATATCAATATATATTATGTGGTTATTGTATGTGATGTATCATGGCCTACATTATATTATAAAAAGAGAAAAGGGGGGGGGGATATAATTTATGCAAATATGTGCGACCTTTAACCTTCCCCCTACTTGGTATTTGCTACTATAAACTTATCATAATGATTCAAGACTCACAGTATTGGAGCTCTGCTCTTTTGTGGGAGGAGCAAATGTGATTTATGTGTCGATGCAGGCTCTCCAAAAGGGCCATTATGTTTAAGTACTTTTCGGAATGCTCCCGAAGCAATTTCTGGTAGCGGCCGCTTTTTGTTGAGATTCCCGCTACAATAATTACGTTTTCCGCTAAAATCTAAAATGAAATTGCATAAATTTATTCTGTAACTAAGTATATGAAAACATAATTTTTCTGTATAATATTATTCAAATTCATTAATTTTTCGTTATTTTTTTTTTTTTTTCAGATTTAGAAAAATTATTTTATTTACTGAAAATTAAGAAAATGTAGGAAAACATTAATAAAACTTTAAATGAAATTAAGCGCTATTTCAATTTTTACTGTTATGGTCAAGTTGCTCCTCCTGGTAGCAAATGCGGATTCTTTCGTAACCAGAGCAGTTGTTTTTCTTCTAAAAACTTATAATTTAAAAGTGCATTATTCAAGATTCTTATTTATTTATTTTTATTTTATTTATTTATTTTAAAATATAAAGATTATACGTAAAAATGATGTGGTCCGTCTTCAAATGCAAAGCTATACTTTCAATTTCAAGCTTAATAAATAAATAAATAAATAAATAAACACTGTTTTAGTACATTTAAAAAAAATAAAGTGAAAAAACACATTACAATTTTGTTCTTAATCTAAAGAGGCAAGAATGTTCAGCTACTTTCATCAATCAAAATTAAATACTTAGCATTTTAATTCGAAATAGTTAAAGGAAATTAAAAAATTAAAAAATATTTCTGTCTTACGAAGTTTTTAACTATCTTAAAATTGTAAACATTCTTAATTATTGTTTCCTTTTTTTTTTTTTTTTTTTTTTTTTTCCTTTATCTGCTACGTAATAGGAAATTTCCTCACACATTCAAACATTTCCCAAAACACTGTAAATTTATTCCCTTATATATAAAAAATAAAAAGAAAGAAAGAAAGAAAAAGAAGAAAAAGAAGAAAAAGAAAAGAAATAAACCATTTCCGTTTAAACGTTAATAAAATTAAAAGAATTTTTAATGTTCGTATTTCCTCACACTGAATTTCCTGATTAATGACAAATTGAATTTTTTGTAACTGACATACCGAAAAAATCAGTTCAATGTGCGAAATTATTTAAAAGATTACATAACATGAAAAATTGGAAGAATTTAAAATTATAAAAAGGATTGATACTTAAAAACAATTTCAAAGCTTTTTTTTTTTTTTTTTTTTTTAAATCTCATTTTTAAAATTTCTTAAAATATCATAAATTATTTTCGCTTAACTCGCTACTTTCTGGCGTAATCAATACATTCTCTAATACATTACATACATTTATTTCCTATTTTATTCATCTGCAAAGTTTATTTTTATTTTTAATGTAAGTGTAAATATGCTTGTATATAGGAAAAAAGTATTATTATACGTTTTATATCAGTACTCTAAACTCTATACAATTCTAAAAATTTGATAAATGATTCAAATTAAAGGTTATTTTCAGTATTGATGAAAAAATAAAGAAAACTCTATCTTTTTATTCACGTGAAGAATTTTTTTTTTTTCTTTTTAGCTTCACATGCTTCAAAGTCATTATAATAATTTTTATCGTAATAAAAATGCTCGCATAAGCTAACACAGTAAATTAAAAAAGCGATCATTCTACGTAAACAAATCGTGGAATGTCAGATCTTTTTAATTAACGGAATAGTATATTCTAAAATATATATATAACGAAAATAAAAATAATAAGCACATGAAAAAAAAAAAAAAAAACAGAAAGTATAATTTTTTCTTAAATTTGAAAAGACTGGATAAAAATTGTTTTTGTAATAAAAATTTAATTTTGTGTAATGTTGTGCCTTTTAGATGAGTGCTATTAACCTAAGTAAGGAAAACTTTGATTATAAACTAAGTAAACACTGTAAATTTAAAAAAGTACTAAGTAACTTTAAAAAACACCGTGGACAACTAGTTGCAGTTTAACAACTAACATTTACAACTCATTGTAGTTTTTCATTGACTTTAAACATATTTTCAATTATTTCATAATTTAGTTAAATCTAATAGCATTAACAATCAATTTATATTTAGAATTTTCATCCCATACTTTTTTAACTAAAAATTTTGTACACTTATTTATAATTTAATTCCATTTTAACACTTTAAATGACTTTTTCAATATTTTTTGAATAATATTTTGTCAATCCGTTGTGTTTCAAAGATTCCCTCTACTTTTTAAAAAATAACCCACAAAAATATTTTTTAATTGAAAAATTTTCTTATAAAAATTTATTTACAATTTACATACGTTTAAGCTGTTAATTTTGTCAAAGCAGTTTCTGCTTTCTTTTAAACTTTGAATGCAAATATACATTGTTATTTACGCAGATTTCCATTATTTTCCCATATTCTATAAAACTTTTTAAAATAATTTTTAATTTTCTTAAATTAAAGAAAATTTTCCATTTTCTGTCCGTTATATTTTCTTTTTTAATTTATTATATATATATATATATATATATATATATATATATATATATATATATATATATATATATATATATATATATATTATATATGTGTTTTAATATTCAATGCATTGTTGTCCTATGTTACAAAAGAAATTAAGAAACTGTGAAAAAATTGTTTTGACAATACAAATTTTTTTTTAAACTTACATAAAATACACTTTAATTAAGAAGAAACTATTTTTAGCGAAAACAACAACAAAATAACTTATAAAGAGATATGAGAATTTTTTAAAAACTGTATTAAATATATAAAAAAAATGTGTATGCTTGCATTACATACATGCATACACACACACATATGTGGTTATGCGTTATTCATTAAATTTTGAAAAGTATTTATTCAGTGTAATATATTTAATATAAAACAAAAGAGGTTTAAATTCGACTTTATTTTATATTATATACCTTTTATATAACTTTGAATTTTATATTATTCACCGTTATATTATACCGTTGTATCTGAACGTCGCCTTTTATTTAAACATATATTTTTAAAATCAGTATTTATGCTCATGCGAAATATTAAAAAAAAGAACATGCTGCAGTTTATTTATTTTTTTATTTTTATTATTATTTCATAATAGTTATACTTAGAACACTTATTTAGCAAAAATTGGGAAATAGTAGTTTTTCAAACTAATATTGCTGAGAGTTTTAGATAGATTTTAGATATTGTGTAAACATCAGCGTTAGGTAGAAGGTAATTTTTTCAGACATAACTATCCTTGTATTTAAAGCATAAAGCAATATATTTTGTATAACAAAAATTTTTTTATTTCATTTTGGTTTCAAACACTAGCTCTTAGTACTTGAATGTTTTTACTACAGTGATATATTAGGACTGCAGTAAACTTAAACAATGATAGCTGCGGGTCTTCAGTGTAACTAATTGAGTAATTTATTTTAGAATTCAAATTAAAAAAAACAAAAGTAATCATATTTGTTAAAAGTAATCAATCATATCACCAAACACAAAAAAAGTTAATAATAATAATAATAATAATAATAATAAATATGTATCATTATCAAACGATTTGGTTGAGTTTTTTTATGGAAACATTTTGAATTTAAAACTATTTCATGCAATTGAATAAAAAAAAATTAATATGAATTATATTAACTTAAAAATTAATACAGTTAAAAAATATCGATAAAGTATTATAAAAAAACAATTTTGTATTCTTAACAAACAGTAAAAATAATAATTAAATTTATTGTATGTAGGAGATGGGGGTATATAGAGAGCATAAATAAATCTCGCATTTTAAGTGTTCTTTATTTCTTTTCATTTAATTTATAACACACTGTTTTAAAAGTTAAGCAATAACAGAGAATAACCCTCGAATAAATGAATATATGAACATAAAATTCATTAAATATAAAAGCATAAAAAGAACCGTTAATCTAATTTTATATAACTTTGATATTGACAATAATTAATAAATTATTATTAACTCTTTATACCTCATTTCTCTTAAGAATCTATGTTTAAAAAAAAAAAAAAAGAATGATTTAATGAAGATGATGGTTTATAATGGCTATAAAATACAAATGAATGATGATACTGAGAAGACATTACATAGTTACACAGACCTATACACATGCTTCAAATGTTTAATTATAATTTTTGTTTCTCGTTTTATTCCCTTTTATTTTTCTTTCTTAAAGAACTTTTTGAAAAAAGTCCGTTAATAATATTATTAATTTGTAAACTATGAATATTACTAGACTGATGAAAATGGCAATAAATTATTTATAACGAATACTTCATTCAAAATTCATATTTGTTAGATATATTTTTGAGTAGTTATTGACATACAAAAAAGAATTTAATTTAAAAGAATTTTTAATTTAATTTTTGAAAGCATGAGCATTTTCACCCATTTGTGATACATCTTTCCCCCATTTGTAATACATTTGTAATACATCAATTTTGTAAATAATCTTCTCTCATTTAGTTGACTTTTCTAAAATCGTTTAAATTTTATTTTTCCTCAAATATATATTTTTTGAGAAAATTGTTTTAATATTAATTTAAAAATTGCTCCGTATCCCTAGTATTGCAGCAGTATTAAGCCCATTATCTACCAGCATTGCTCGAAATCGACAAGCATCGGTGAAGTTCAACATTTTTACCAATCTTGTTTAATCTCGACCGATATTGCACAATATTGGACCTGTAATTTTGAATTTATTGAAATGTTCCTTATTTGGTTTAAAAATTAGATTTCATTATAATTTTCGAAAAATAGATTACAGAATACAATTTTAACATTATAAATATTGTAAATCAGTATACGCAGTAATCTGGCCGGTTCGACGCACTCCGATATCGGCCGATGATGGTCAAAATGTATGCCTATAAACGATCTCCGATATTGGCCGACATTCTTGTGACAGTGGGGATGTTTAAAAAGAAAAAAAAAATATTAGCTGATAACGAACTGTCCATATAAATGTTATTCTCACATCTATATGCTATTGCCTACTACCAAGCGTCAGAAACTCTATTAAATATTATAATACATTATTCTCATACAAATAGATAGTTAATACTTTTTTTTTTTTTTTTTTTTTCAATTATGGGAACATTTTACACAAGACACCTTATGACGTATGATTATTTATTTATTTATTTATTATTTAAAAGTTATGCGCTTAAAATATTTATATATATAAACACGTTGTTGCTTAACTCATGAAACTTTTTATTATTTAATAGTGTGCAAACGATATTAATTTCTTACATTATTAAAAAACTTATAAGCACACGGTTAAAAATAAAATCGTATATTTCATCGGAAAAAAAAATGGTTTCAGTTTGGTGTAATTATGATATTGGTGCAATGTTTTATTAGTTTAGTGGTGCCATTTCAGTAGCAAGCACGAAATGGTTAAACTGCACACCAAAATATTGGTTTTAGCTAAAAAAGACTGCAATTGGTACTCTTTTAAAAGAACACTGAACTATTATTTTTAATAATCTAATTAATGTTTATTTTAAATATATTCTTTAAGCGGCTATTAAATACATATAATACACATAATAAAAATTTGAAAAAATAACCTTACGTTTTCCTACTTATTTTTCATTAAAATGGCAATTTCTTTTACTAAAATTTTAGTATTTTAATTGAAATTAGGAAAATAATATATTTCTTCTCATTCGTATATTTTTGCATGTATGTTTGTTTTTAGAAATATATATATAGATAGATACATGCAAAAGTTTTTATCTGAAATCCATACAATAAAAACATGTATTATTATTAATAATATTTTAATAATATTGGATACTTAATACCTGATAATTTCAAAAATATTACAATATTAAAAAAAAAATTTTAAACTATCTTATTTTACATACATAAAAATAATAGATAAAATAGATATATATCTTAAAACTTGAATAATCTTTTGTAGTGTTAATTTATATAAATTAACACTATATTAACACTCGTGTTTTCTCCCGAGCAGAATAGTATATCGCTTAATGTAATATATAGTATTAAGATTTTGAGAATTTTAAATATGAGATTTCATGCATTTTTATTTTACAACACATCTAAAAAATATGGTTGTGAAATATTTAAATGCTTAGTGAAAACATTCTTAGCTCTAATAATCGCAAACCTCTATATTTTACAAAATAAGCGATAAATGTTATAGAAACATTTTTATAACTATTTTCACATCATTATACATCATTATCAAGTTTACCATAACAAATGATAATAAATATTGTTATTTAAAGATTTTATTTTTATATAAATTATTTTTTAATTATATTATTCTTATTTTCGAGTATTTTCTTCTATGGTGAATAATTTTTACTGTTATTTCTCTAAAACAAAACGTGACTTTTTTTTCTTTCTTTCTTTCTTTTTTTTTCTTTTTTTTTTTTTTTTTTTTGAATATATATATTCATAATAAACACAAACATCATACCATATCCTTAATATCATTAATATGCATTAATTTAAAATAAATTATTTTTATTATGAGATAAAATATATGAGATTTCTTCATTTTCTCAATTTTTACTGTTATTTCTCTAAAACAAAACGTGACTTTTTTTCTTTCTTTCTTTCTTTCTTTCTTTCTTTTTTTTTTTTTTTTTTTGAATATATATATTCATAATATACACAAACATCATACCATATCCTTAATATCATTAATATGCATTAATTTAAAATAAATTATTTTTATTATGAGATAATATATATATATACATATTTATTAGTTAATACATTAATAAAATAATATCAGTGCAAAATTTTTTTTGAAATTTAAAGATGAATTAACTTCAGTATTAAAACAATTTTTTGGATCATAAGCGAAGACTACACATATCAAATTTAAAAAGAATTAAAGAGAAATTGAAATGGAAATTGGAATGAGAAAAAAGCATAATTTGCATTCTAACGTTTTCAAGGGCCTGGTAGAATTATATATATTGGTATATGTATATGTATGTATATAAAACAAGTCAAAATAAATAAACGTTTCCGAATTAATTGAGATTTCTTCATCAGTGTTAAAACCAAAATTTTATAAATATACATTTACCCTGAAAGAAATTTTTAAAGTAAAACGGAACGTTGGAGTGCTAATTACGCATATATAGACGGTCAAAAATTGAAACTTATTCTTCTAACACTTATCATATTCCAGATTTCAAAAATATTAAATTTCTAAACTCTGGATGCATTAATTATAGCTTTCATACTTTCCTGAGAAGAATGGCTCACTGCCAGCGTGCCAGCGTGCCAGCATAACATACACATTTAATGAGGAATGCTTATTAGCACATCTCGATATTCCGTTTCACAGTTGTAAGTTCTTTTATATGTGTATAACGTGAGTGTATATATATACAATATAATGTTGTCTTAATACTGATGAAGAAATTTGGAGGAATTTCGAAACATTTATTTATTTGGGCTGTTTTTTTTTTTTTGTATATTTTAATTAAAATATCTCATAATAAAGAAGATTTATTTTTAATTATTATCTAAACATAGTTCAAAATTCTTACTTTTCACCATATACAATTAATTAAAAATGCAATATATCAAGCACCATATGCAATTAATTAATTAAAATGCATTATTTAAAAAATAAAATAAAATAAAAATAAACTGTGTAGAAATTTCCAGCAATCTTAAAACTAAAAGTAAAAACTCGTTATTAAAAAAATGTATTTAAAAAAAAAAAAAAAAAAAAAAAAAAATAGCGGTATATGAGTAATATTTAACACGTACATACCTACATACACATACGTAAGTCTGCATATGTATGTCAAATATATGTGTTTAATTTTACTATTTGCATGAGGATGAAAATTAGGTATAATATAAGTGAAAATCTAAAATACATCAATACTGCATTAAATTTTGATTGTTAAGAATTTCTGTTGATTTAAAATTATAGCATTTAGTGCGTTACATTTATTACTATATTATTTTCACAATCCAGAAATTCATATTTGTTTACAGTAAACAATAATTAATTTAATTAAATTTTAACCAACATTTTGAAAAAAAAAAAATCAATTAATTTTCGCCTAATCATATTTTTGACTTGTATATTTCTAATTTACATCCATAAAACTAAGAGGAATTTCGCGTTAAGTAAATATCACATTATTGAATCACTAAAATAGAAAATGGAGTTATTTTTTGCATGGCAATAAATGTTTTGATAACAAATTTTAAACTTAAAATTAAAAAATACATATATATTATTTTTATAATATTATTATTGGTATCAAAAACACATTAGCATACATAACATATAATAGCATAAAAAAAATCTTATAATTGGTATAAAAAATGTTATTATTTGTAGAATAAAAGTTTTTTTTTTGTTCAATAAAAATGTAATTCAAGTCCTTGAAAAAATTCCTATTATTAGTGAAGAGATATTTTTCCCATTTAATAGTTGACGTTTGAAATTAAAAGTAAAATTTTGGATGTGTTTTTTAGTAAAAAAAAAAAAAAAAAAAAAAAAGCTATTTTAAGTATTAGAATGTGATTTTGAAATGTAGCGAAAAAGAAATTTCAAACAAACTTTAAATATAATTGGTATTAGTTAATAATCTTCGAAGTAAAAACCAATTAATTTATAAGTAAAGCATTAAAACGCATTTCATTTTTTCAAGTTTTTATAAAAAACGTTTGAAAAAAAAAAAAAAAAAGGAAAACGGAAAAAAAAAAAGCTATAGCTATAATAAAAGAAAAAAGAAAAGGTGCAAATAAAATTAAATAAAACAGCTTAAATATATTCATATTAATGTTTTCAGAATCTGATTAACTTCTTAATTTTTTGTTTTTAAAGTAGAAATATATGTTTTTAAAGAATTCAATTTGATGAAAAACGTAAATATCCCTACGAGGATTTATTTTAAAGCAATGAAATAAATACATTTTTTAAACCAAAGAGAAATGATTGTAAGTTACTATAAATTAAATCCTAAACGGAAAAAGAAAAAGTTTTTTTTTCCCCCCTCAAATTTATTTTTTGTTATAAAGAAATGACAAGTTCGTGTGGTTCTAATTTTCTTTACTACCAGTATTTTTGAATAATAAATTAATTTTTTAATTTACAAGTTTTAGTCATAAAATTAAGTACTAATAAAGTTAGTTGTAAAGCTACTTTTGTTTATTCGTAAATTAATCGTGAATTTATAAATAGTACGTATAATTGTTTATCTTAGCTTAATTTTATTCATAAAACTTATATAAAGCGTAAAGCTTATATAAACTTAGAGCTTAATTTTATCCGAAAGGTAACTTGTAAAACAATATTTTAAAACAAAGATTGTTCTACAAATTTAGCAATAGAGAAAATCATGGAAACTACATTATTAGAAGAACTATCTATTATATATTTCAATAACATTATTTCAATATTTAGAATTTAAAAAAAAAATGTTTAAAGCTATTTAAAAAATCTTAAATGATGTTTCTGTCTCTTAAAATATAATTCCGTTTAAAATATAATTCTGATCAATACACGTCATATTGACAATATATAAGTACGTTAAAAAGAAAAGAAAAGTTTACTTGGATGATACTAAACGAAAATTGTCGATTATAATTTTTTTAACATAGTTATTTCGCTTTTTTTAATATTTTTAAAAATTACCTGCATTAAGTGTTTAAATATAACGAAATCAGTACTAATATTTTTAGTTTGATGTTAAATATATTGTTAAATTTAATATATATATATATTAAGTTATAAATAATTATTAATTAATTATTAATTGTAATTACATTATTCTTCATTGTATACCTACGATTGAAAAAAAAAAAAGTTCATTTTTAATCAGGAGTTAATATTATATATTTAATTTAGGAATTGCAATTCCCTTGCAATTCCCTTTTTTCTTGCAAGTAATAATTTCATATTACGCATTGAACAGAAATTTAATGTTTTCATGAGCAAAAAAATATTTTAAAGAAATATATATATATTTAATGTAAAATCAAATAAATGCGGAACGGAAGGCGAAGTTATCATTAAATTTTCTTGGGAAAAGTTATCTCGATATGTTTTTTAATGATCGTAAAATAAAATATTTTAATCGATTTTAAAACATCCTGTTTGAGGTTTTTTTTTTTTTTTTTTTTTTTTTTTTTTTTTTTACGTATTACAAAATAAATCAATTATTTTTATATATCTAATCAATTAAGTAAGAAATTTAACAGAAAAAATAGTTTGAGAAAAATGCAAAAAAGTAAAACAGTTGTATGATATTTTTAGTTAAATAAATCTTTATTTATTCATTATTATTTTTAATCTAGAATCAATATAAAAATTGTTATAGTTAAAATATTCTTATATTTCTTTTATAGGATTAAAATAAAACGTTTTTTAAAGTTTTTAGATTCATGGTCAAAATTTTGAAATATTTTGGATCCGAATTGAATTAATTTCATGACCAAAATTTGAAACTGCAATGTTTTTTCTTTTTTTTTTTTTTTTTTTTTCCTATGACTAGATACAATGAATACTTTCCAAAAACGCAGTAAGCACACCTTTCGAATGTATAATACGTAATTACTAAAAGGCATGATGTATCTCTCGCCTCATTCATCATTGAAGTGTTATTCATTAAACAATGGCTTTATAATTAAATTACTCGAATGCATCTTTAATGATTCGGATAAAAACCTTTTACAATAATTTTCAGTTTACGTAACATTAGAGATGTTGTCATATCGTGATCGAAATTTTTAAAACAATTTTATTCTCAGTTTTATCCAGTAGGAAAATTATTTTTAAAAATTAGAATATCATTCAAATCGTCCTTGTGTGTTGCACACACACACACACACATACATATATATATATAATACTGGAAAAATGTAGGATAAAATAAAACGCTATAAGAACATTTATATATCTGTATAATTTATATTACTTTCTAATTTTATATCTATTGGACTTAAAAAAAATTGCCTATCTCATCCATCTTTAACGTTTTCTTATCTTGGAATTGAATTCGCATAATGTTATTAAAAAAATTAAGAGTTAACAATTGTTTATGTATGTTTCACACATGAACGTGAAATGTGTTTCCACTTAGTTTCAGGAAAATCATCCCTGCAGGTCAAGTTATGCAAGCTATTTTCCTGGAAAAACAAATCTACTGAATAAATACCGAACACCCCATTTATATTTTTAACTTGACGCGTTATTTGTATACATGAAAAGCATTTCACAAATCTTCTTCAAAGTTCCGAAATGATTTTATGGCTTCACAGTTTAAGCTGAAATGTTTACAGGATAAAAAGGAACTGGATGATTTTTATGACTTTCCTTTTTGCACCGAAAGTTTCTCTTCCCGTATCATGTTTATCCCGCACAGACCTCCTAGCAGGCTTTTCCAAGACAAAAATTCCATTCTTAACCATCAACATGCTCCCCCTCTTCCTTCCTCTTGTAACAAGAGATGTCAGTTTACCATGAAAAAGATGATAACCCAACCCAGAACTTGACTTTGATGTTTAGGGAAGGACAAAAATGTTAGAACTAATAGCCTGAATGTATCACCATGCATCATTTCTGTTAGCGAAATACCATTGTCCTTTTAAAAAGGTCCGCTCTTTCTCCATGGTCAGTAATTACCAGACTTTTTGACATGTGTAAGATAAACGATGATGGTTTTCAATTGACGCCACGGTATCTTGCATCTAGACACTTTTTTTTTCACGGTATTTGTTAATCGGAGTCTTCCTTTTTGGACTTTTAACGAATCAGGTTGTCACATTTCATTGCTTATGGACCAATGGAGAATCTTGGGCTTGATCAGGGTCTAAGAACATCCTTCGTAACCCTAAATTTACCCCCGTGTTATCATGTGATGGCAATTCGTACATCTGTCGCGTTCTTTTAAATCATGGGTGGGAAAATTGCTTTTCCCACAAGACTTTTTTTTTTAATAAAATATTTTATTATGGTATTTTTTAGACTCATATTTAAACTACATTCTGAAAGGAACTGAATAGCATGTCCGTTCAACCATTAATACTTTAAAAAATATCTTCCTACTTTAAAGTCATATAGTACACTATTCTTTATTTCATTTCGTTATATCAATATAAATATGAAAAGGCCTTTATGGAAATTTTTGCTTTAAAAAGATTTTTTTTCCCCCTTAAAAATATCAATACTGAGTTTTTTTAATCAAGTAAGCACAACGTATCTTTGCAGGTTTGTAATAATTTTAACATAGAGGATCATAGTTTAAATAGAATACTCTGAAAGAAAAAAAATTCACTTTTATATGAACCGCGATATAAAGTGTAAAGAATCCGTTGCAATAGCATACGCAGTCAATGAATATTTGCCTGTACATTACTTTTTCCTTCTAGTTCCTATGTTTGCTTGTAGTAACGTCAAAAGTCAAAACCAGTTCACAGATTAGTCTGAATAGTTTTTGAAACAGAATGAGGTAGAAAAGGGTAGATGGTTAGAGAGAGTAAATGCAAATTTTTAAGCATGCTTATAAATATTGTTTAGTTTAATTTATGCTTGCTGTTTAATTAGCAAATACATGTTTAATTCATTGAGCTATATTCTAAAATATTCAACCATATTTTGTTTTTGCCAATGAGATTTAGTGTATTTAAAACATTTTTTCAATCTGTCCTGGTAAATAATTTAACAAAATGTTTTTTCGTAAACAAATGCAATTTGGTGTCATTCTGGTTTAAATATTTTTAAATTCTTCAACAACAATAACAACAACAACAACAACAACAACAATAATAATTATAGAGGATGCCAGAGCAAACTTTTTCAGTTGATTTCTTTTCATGTTGATGCCATCATAAAAAAAAAATATATTTTATTTTTTATTTGTAAAATATAAATCTAATTAAGCAGAAAAATTTGTAAATAACTTATTTATTAGATAACTGCTGCTGAAATCAAATAATAATTTTTTGAAGAATTTTTAAATAATAAAAATTTAAAACAACATAACAAAATTTCACTTCTAAATAGATTAATAATTTTACAATAATAATTTAAAAAAATAAAACTATTATTATTATTGTTATTATTATTATTAGTGCTTTCATTATTATTAGTAGCAGTAGTAACATTGATGTTATTATTATTATTATTATTATTATTATTATTATTATCGTCTTCGTTAGTTATAAACTTAAAAATTTTCTGCAATATTAATAATTTATTATATTAGTGAATCTATATTTTACATCAACACTATTTTATGTATATAAATATTGATTATTTCAAATCCAGAGTTTTATATTTAAACTTCTGTAACAATATAATTCTTTTAACCAAAATAATCAAAAACATTTTTAAAATATGTTATTCATAATTTTCTAATTAAATAAATGATTAAATTATTTCTCATTTGATGTTTCAGAACAAGTATTTTTATTTATTCCAGTGATGAAAATAACATAGTTTGACTGACAACTTTGAAAACTAATTTGTTTTATTCGTTTATTTATTTATTGAAGAATGTAGAAATATAAACTTTTTTGCGCAGAAAATCTATGTAAAATATTAATAATCTAGTAAATTAAAATAAATAAGTTAACATAATAATCATATTACGGAATTAGTAGGTATTTTTTAGGTTTAATAAATGGTAAATTTTTGAAACGACGGTGTTTAATTCTTAACTTACGCAATAGTTTAATTCTATGATTTCAACATTAACATTGTTAAAAATATATAAGAGTATATACATTGTCTAATGATAATTAACCGTGTTTTTAACCTGATTATGTACATGAGAATGTCATTTTACTTTTAACAATACAAACATCTAATCTAAACATAAATAAGTACTTTATAAAATAAATTAATAAGAAAGACTTAAACGAAACTAATTCAATGAGCTATATTCTAAAATATTCACCCAGATTTTATTTATTTTATTTTATTTTATTTATTTATTTTTTTTTTTTTTTTGCCAACGAGATTTAGTGTATTTAAAACTGTTTTTCAATCTGTCCTAGTAAATAATTTAACAAAATGTTTTTTTCGTAAACAAATGCTATTTGGTGTCATTCTGGTTTAAATATTTTTATACCAGACAACAACAATAACAACAACAACAACAACAATAATAATAATACAGGATGCCAGAGTAAACTTTTTCAGTTAATTTCTTTTCATGTTGATGCCATCATAAAAAAAAAAAAAAATAAATAAATAAATAAAATAAATAAATAAATAAATAAATAAATAAAATAAATAAATAAAAATATTTTTATTTGTAAAATATAAATCTAATTAAGCAGAAAAATTTGCAAATAACTTATTTATTAGATAACTATTGCTGAAATCAAATAATAATTTTTCGAAGAATTTTTAAATAATAAAAATTTAAAAGAACATAACAAAATTTCACTTCTAAATAGATTAATAATTTGAAAAAATAAAAATATTATTACTATTGTTGTTATTATTATTGATAGTGCTTTCATTATTACTAGTAGCAGTAGTAACGTTGATGTTATTATTATTATTATTATTATTATCGTCTTCGTTAGTTATAAACTTAATTTTTTTTTTTTTTTTCAATATTAATAATTTATTATATTAGTGAATCTATATTTTACATCAATACTATTTTATGTATATATATAGTGATTATTTCAAATCCAGAGTTTTATATTTAAACTTCTGTAACGATATAATTCTTTTAACCAAAATAATCAAAAACATTTTTAAAATATGTTATTCATAATTTTCTAATTAAATAAATGATTAAATTTTTTCTCATGTGATGTTTCAGTACAAGTATTTTTATTTATTCCAGTGATGAAAATAACATAGTTTGACTGACTACTTTGAAAACTAATTCGTTTATTCGTTTATTTATTTATTGAAGAATGTAGAAATATAAACTTTTTGCGCACAAAAACTATGTAAAATATTACTAATCTAGTAAATTAAAATAAATAAGTTAACATAATAATCATATTACGGAATTAGTAGGTAATTTTTAGGTTTAATAAATGGTAAAATTTTGAAACGACGGTTTTTAATTCTTAACTTACGCAATAGTTTAATTCTATGATTTCAACTTTAACATTGTTAAAAATATATAAGAGTATATACATTGTCTAATGATAATTAACCGTGTTTTTAACCTGATTATGTACATGAGAATGTTACTTTACTTTTAACAATACAAACATCTAACCTAAACATAAATAAGTACTTTATAAAATAAATTAATAATAAAGACTTAAACGGAACTAGATTCATAGAATTAAAATAATAAAAGAAAATCATTATAAGTTATTTACAAGAAGCAGAATTAGAAATATTATTGACAGATTTATATTTCCTATTACACATTTTATATTAAACAGAAATTATGTATGTCGTTTCAAATAAAAATTTTAATTACCAATTTCCAAAAATGTTTACACACTTAATTTGTTTAAATGCAGTATTTTAAGTTGCAACGTAAAATTTTTTAATTGTGTTAGGTATAGTTTGCTTTTAAATTATTTAGTTATTTTAACTATTTATATTCCATTTTTAAAAACACTGATCACAGTAAATTTTGTTTACAATTGTGCCATATTTGTTTTTTTTTTTTAAATGAAAGAAATAAATTGCAAAATTTCAATTTTTCATAAGCTTTTTTTTTTTTTTTTTTTTTTTCCCCAAGGATTAAATTAATGTGAATTGAATGTACAATATGACTTTGTTAGCGAATATTTTGCGAATAAAACATTCAAGAATAACTATGTCATTACGAATTAAAATATTTATTTTTTTATTCCTATATTTACTTATTTATTTATTTTTATTAAGATTTTTATTATTATTATTATTATTTCATTAATACGTAACCTTGTTTAAAAAAAATTATCATAGAATGAATTTTTGATATTACCAATATTTTAAAACTATTTAAAAATTTTTGTAATTATTTTTGTTTTACATTCTATTGCTTTTCAAATAAAAATCTGCCATGAAATATATCATTTTTATGCATAAAATGTGATTTAAATGATAAAAAGTTTTTTTTTTTTTTTTTTTTTTTCTTTAGATGAAAAAGCTTCTTTTATGGTAATGCTAATATAAAATACAGTCGAATTTCAAAATAAAAATCTTCCATGAAATATATCATTTTATGCATAAAGCGTGTTTTAACGTTAAAAAGTAATTTTTTTTTTTTTTTTTTAAAGATGAAAAAGTTTCTTTTATGGCAATACTAATACAAAATACAGTTGAATTTTAAAATTTTCCATGATAATTCTAATTTTTATTTTATTTATTTATTTTATTATTATTATTATTATTATTATTTTTTTTTTTTTTTGAAACTCAATTTTTTTTTTTTTTTTTTTTTTTTTTTTTTTTTTTTTTTTACACATCTGTGAAAAGGATAAAAAAAAGTTTAAAACTTGAAATTTTTAGGAATTTTTGTCATGTGAACGAATGTAAGAGATCATGATAAAAATAATAATTTTTTCATTTCAAAATGAATACCCAGTTTTGCGAAAAATGCAATGGTTAGCATTCACATGATTATTAAAGAGAATTGGATGAAGACAAAATAGCAAGGAACAATTTAAGTAACTAAAGTATTTCCGAAATTTGAAGAAAAACAGATTTAAAGTTTAACATTTTCTAAAAAAAATTGAATATTATTTGAAGAGATGTAGAATGAGATTATTTTAAAAGAATTACTATAAAAGAACTATATTCTATAATAACTATTTTGATAACTAATTTATAGCCTCGATTATGATCATTTTCATCATCCCTTGTCCCTTAAAATATACATGTAAGTTAAATGTAGCTTTATCCAAAGAAATGTAAGTATAGTAAAAGTTTTTACATTTCAAATGGAATAAAACATTAATAAAATGTTATTTAAATTGACTATTTATATCATAACAATTATTTTTACACAATTGATAGTTTGATGGATTAACAATACAATGATAAAATATATGAAATAATATTTAAATAGCTACCAAATCACTAATAGTTATAATTGATAATTTAGAAATTTATTCTGAAAATAATTCTTTAACCATTTACATGCCAGTATGTTGAAAATTAAATTACACAAACTTATACCATACTATTAAAATTTCAATAAAATTTATATTTGAACCTTTAATTTAAAAATTATTCTTCAAGAAATTATATTTCAGTAAAATGAAAGCCATATTTATACATTTCCATAATTTTCATTCTAAATAAACTTATTTGCATTATGAAGAATTGAACTTTAAGTCTTTAATTAATATCAGTAACTTTTGACCATTTGGTTGTAAAAATCGTTTTATATAAAAATATTGGTTGTATGAAAACAAAATATTAATTTCCGTGTACACCAAAGATCTCCACACTGTTTTCCAGGACACACGCAGGGATGAGAAATTTTTGCCTTTTTCGCTACCACTATTTCTGTACAATAATTTCTAGACCACGATAAATTACTGTAAAAATACGATAGAGGTTTCTGTAAGTTAGTGCAGGTAGCAAAAAAAAGCGAAATTTTCTCACCTCTCAATGTATCATAAAAAAAAGAGAGAGAGAGAGAGAGAGAGAGAGAGAAAAAGAAAAAAAAAAGAAAGAAAGAAAAGTGAAGTCTTTGAACTCTGTTTTACACAAACAATTTAAATTTATCTGAATTATTGAGAATTTCAGACTTTTGGTCATTTGACCAATACAATAATGTCTGTAATGTTATAAAATGGTACGTTTAAATTTACATAGTTACAGTAGTTTACAATAGTTTATATTTATCTGCGTTTTTAAGCATTTCATTTAATTAGAAATGGGTGTTGTATATTTACCTATCAGTAATTTTAGACCATTTGCGATAAAATACTTTTTTTAGAATAATAATAAATGTAGTGAAACAAAATATGAAATACGTTTGAGTTTACACATATGGCTTAGTTATTTATCTCGAGAGAATTTCATATTCAGCCAAAATTTAAAATATATAATTAGATTTTGGTTTCAGTGGAGAAATTTTTTTTAGTAAAATGTAAGTTATTTAAATATAACTCTTAGGAATTTAAATGTAGCTCACTAAGTTACAAAAGAATTTTATAACTGTAAAAAATTCCAGCGATTACGTGCATGCACATACAGATAAAGTTGGTTGTATAATAAGAACCATCTGTCAGTAACGCATCAATACAAAAGTTTCGATAAATAAAATAATAAAAAAGATAATAAAACAACAATTTTAAGCATATACACTTTTTCTTTTCTTTTTTTTTTTTTTTTTTTTTTTTTTTTTTTTTAAGAATAAAATTAAAAATTCCATTTTTTGCTCTTTATACATACAAACTATTAGTAAATGTTAATTATGGAAAATATGTAATATTATTATCGATAATTACAAAATAATTTAAATAAATTTTTACATTTCTATTAAATTTTCGAAATTAATGCCCCAAAATTGGAAAATTCTATGAGTAAGTTTTATATATCACATAATTTGTATCAACTCATTTCTCAAGATATGGATAAAACAATTTATTTTTGTGTTGTAAATAAAATATCAAAATTAGAATCAAACCACGAAAGTAGGGTGTATGTATTCGGAGTTTCGAATTTCAATTCATATTCTACTTAGAATTAATTTCATATTTAACAAAACATTATGCACTAAATTCGAAAATCCCTCATATCAAATTTTACGTGTAATGGCAGTTGTGTAATTCATTATTTTAATTTTAAAGGTATCATCTCCCCCCCCCCCTCCCCATATTAAGCGCTAAAAACATAAATAATTAAATAAATTGAGCATAATCACATATTTAAAAAAATAAAAATAAAATTTAGTTTGAAAAATTAGCAAGAATTTAAAATAAGGAATACGACTCATTTTATCACTATTATTATTTTATTATATGTCATTATATGTTATTATATGTTATTATAGCAATCGAATTTCAAAAATTGTGTTATTATAACAAAAAATAAAAATAATAATAACAATAATAATAATAATTTTCAATTCATATTCTACTTAGAATTAATTAGATGTTTAACAAATTATTATGCAACAAATTTGAAATCTATCATGTCAAATTTTATGTGGAATGGCAGTTATGCAAATATTTATTTTAATTTCAAAGGTATCCCCCCCCCCGTATTAAGCACTAAAAACATAAATAATTAAATAAATCGAGCATAATCACAAATTTTAAAAAGATAAAACTTAGTTTGAAAAATTAACAAGGTTACGACTCATTTTATTATTATTAATATTTTAGAGTATGGTAATTAATGTTGTGAAATTAATATTGTGTATTTGCTTATCACATCCGCCAAGAACGAAATCGGCTGTGCAGTTTTGCGAATACCAGTACAAAAAATAGAAAATGTTCTACCTCATAAATATAAAAGACGACTATAAAGATGTATTTAGTAAAAAAATGTTCGAACGAAACTGTTCCTAGAAAAACAGTTATTCCACGTTTATCCAACATTTCTGCTTTTAACAAATTGGTTACAATACAAACGAAAACGGTGTATTTTCTGTAACTTTTTAAAATTATATTCCATTTTTACAATACATATATTATAGAAATTTTAATTAAGATTAAAAACTATTAAAAGTTTAAAATTATAAAACATTTCACGTGTATAAATAATATAAAAGGTAACAAAACCACTTTAAAACACGTTTATACAATATTTTTATTAAAAACTACACAAAGCTTTTCGCTATCATAATAATAGCATCATCAGGTGTAATTACGTTACATAGAAATTAGCAATATATAAATAAAGAAGTTCAAATGGTTTAAAGTTACGGTTACAATAAAAATTTTAATTTACAGTTACAATAAAAATTATTATTTTCAGTATTTTTTTTTTTTTCCCTATGAGCACAACGCGTGCCAAATTTTAGGAAGTGATGCAGCGTCCTTGGAGTTAATAACTTCATTGTATTTGATAATATTTACGGCTTCTGTTATTAGCAGGTCTTGAAAGTCTAGTTAAGTGTGCGACGTCGCACACTTAAAGCAAGAATTACTGAACACATTCGTAATGTTAAAGAGAAAAATAGCTCAATCCTAGTAGACTTTCTGTACGAACACCCTGGTGCTATTCCTATGTGGACCCAGTCCGAAATTATTTCAGCCCCTCGAGACTTTCAAGACCTGCTAATAACAGAAGCCGTAAATATTATCAAATACAATAAAGTTATTAACTCCAAGGACGCTGCATCACTTCCTAAAATTTGGCACGCGTTGTGCTCATAGGGAAAAAAAAAATAATACTGAAAATAATAATTTTTATTGTAACTGTAAATTAAAATTTTTATTGTAACCGTAACTTTAAACCATTTGAACTTCTTTATTTATATATTGCTAATTTCTATGTAACGTAATTACACCTGATGATGCTATTATTATGATAGCGAAAAGCTTTGTGTAGTTTTTAATAAAAATATTGTATATACGTGTTTTAAAGTGGTTTTGTTACCTTTTATAGAAATTTTAATGTTTGAGTTAACACTACAGTTATTTGGTTACAGTTTATTTACCGTCATACAGAAATAGTTTTAAATAAACAATTGATATTTTTATCATGAGAGGCGTCAGTGTCTCCATGACGCAGCAAAGCTCAAATGAAGCTTTGCCGCGACACTATATATACAGCTAACTTAACATGAAGGAAATTCGGAAACGCCAACATTTAATATCTCATAAAATCTGTTTTTTTCTAAATAGTCTTTTATGTTGTGTATGGTCCTATCTTGAAATTTTTACATTTCTACATGCAGTACATTTTGAAATCTGAAATTGTATATTAAGACTTTAAAGGAACATTTTCTTGTTCTGTAAGATTTTTTTATTAGTTTAATTAAATCGATTTTAGAGAAGTGTGTTTCCAAAGTTCAAACAAAAGCTCACCAAACAGTGTAGAATACAAATTATTCAATTTGCTTTTTTATATTCAGTAATTTTCAGAATTTCGAAAAACTGTAAAATGCGTCTTCAACAAGTTTTACAGGTTTTTGCTTAGTTAGAAGAAAACAAATGGGTGTGATGGGGAGGAGGGAAGGGGGGGGGGCGCAAGAAGTCAGCCATGGGGAAGTTTTAATTTTATAAATGTGAAAATTGGGGAAAGTGGGGAATATTCTGCTAGTTTAATGGAAAGACCTTTTGAAAATAACATTTTAACACAAAATGTTTTTCTCTATAATTATTCATTGGGAAAATATGAAAGAAAATTTTTCGTTTAAAGTCCTTCTTGTTCACACCGTGACTCGAAAACACCTTGGAAATTCCAAAAACTTAAAAAAAAAAAAAAAAAAAAAAAAAAAAAAAAAGATAGAGAGAGAGCTTAATCAGTTTGAAGGATTTTTATTTTGTTTGGAAATTCGAACTGTAAAAACAGGGAGCAGCGAAAGGAGCATCCTTAAAATTTTAACAATTGAATTTCTTTTTTAGCTTTTTGGAAATGTCTTACAAATAAACAAAAAAATTTTTTAATCTTTTTTTTTTTATTATTATTTGATTAAGTATACTAAAAATAGTCTCCACTATGTCCCTATTTCAGGATCACGTCGTTTGATTAAAAAAAAAATAATAAAAAAAAAAAAGAAGCTGTATTGGGATAGGAACTTTAGCAGGCAAACATTAAAATTTCAAATAGGAGGAGGATTAAGAGATCATTTAATGTTCTACTTGCAGACTCATACTTAATATGCACGTTTTTTACAATTTAAAAAAAAAAAAAAAAATCTGAGGCGTCTCCGATAGATTTAGGAAGAAGATGGGACTTTTTGAAAAAAATATATATATTTATAAGCTCCTTAAAATGTGCCCCTTCAGCGGCCAAGCGGTTCTGCGCTCAAAGCTGGTGGATGGGATGTGCCGGATTCGATCCCATCCCTTACTCTTCGACCAAGCCGTTCCTTCCGTGTTTTTCTCCAAAACTGGCGTAAATACTCGGGCTACGACCCGTTAGAAAGACCTCATGGAGAGCATTCTACCTATAGGCCTGGGACCCTAGCGTAATCAATTGGCTTTAAACACTGCAATCCACCAACCTTAAAAAAGAACCGCTGGAAAAAAATTTACGTGATTGTATCTAGAAGATTTCTCAAAGTGTTGAAAATCTTTATTATTTAAAATTTTAAAGCTAGATCTCTTAGTACACTTTTTACCCCATTAACCCAAGTTTAGAAAAGGAGGCGAAGTTCAAAATCCCTTCACTACATTTTCGAAAATGTTCAGGAATTCTAACGTGATTCCGAAATACTAGGAAGAATGTGGGGACTATGTACAGTAGATTTAACTACACTGTTAAAAATTTCAACAAAAAACTCTGTGTAATCTATTATCTTAAGTTTTACGTAAAATTACAGAGAAAAATAAACGAAGATGTTAAAAAACATATTTTATAGATTCATTTTAATAACTAATATTAAATTAATTAATTATTGTTGAGAATATATTTCGGACTTAGAATGCTTTTTCTAAAGTAGAAACACGCTTTTTTAATTTTAATTAAAAAATTAAATAATAAAATTAGGTAAAAATATAGAATAAAGATCGAGAATCTCGATTATTCACTTTTAACTAAGAATTACTGTAAATTTACAGAGACTCTGGATAAATATTTACATTAAATTTACAGAAATTTTTAACAGTGTAGATGGAATAAAACTAGATGCAACAAAATATTTTGTAAAATATGCTTTCCTGATTAAAATTTCAAAGTGGTTTAACTGGGTGCCCCTCCTATTTGCCCCAGCTAAATTAATTTTAAACCAAACAAAATCTCCCTCAAATTGATTAAGCATCTTTTTTTTAGAATTATCAGTGTCTCCAATGGAGGATCTGAATCCCACCGTCATGGTGCTAATTATTTTGGAAAATTACTGTCAAATCCATAAAAAATTTACTTTATGCATCTCCAATTTAAAAATAAAAAATATTAATCTTTTGTTCAATCGATTGAACATTTAAAAATATGTGTTTAATTTTTCTTATCTAACTAAAATCTATAATATATGTTAAATGTTCTATTAAGCCGTTGAACTATATAAGAAATTAAATATTGATTTTTTTTTCTGTATTTGTAGAAATTGTTTGTCATTTTTAATATAAAATATTCTTTCTTAAAGTTTTTAATTTATCACTTTTCATAAACTTTTAAAATTTCATTTAGTTTGTTATTTCGTTCGAGGTAAAATTTAATGTAGTATGGTCTATGAAATTACACTTTTTATACAGTGTTATAAACTTGTTTCCACGCTCCTTTAATTTAACATTTTGATCGTTAGCCCCTAAAAAGTAATGCTATCAATATAATAAACCCTTGACGGGTTAAAAGTTTGTGACGCAGCAAAGAATTAGAAATACAGGTCTTAAAAATAATGATATTAAATTTTCAGTGACGCATTGCTATTAATTAAAATATACATAGATTGTCTTATTTCTTCTATTTATATTTACAGTGTAAACGTAATTTTCAACATAAAACAATATATAATATTTACTCACTGATACCTTGTCATTCATATCTTTTATATCAAAATATGTGTTTTTTAAAAGAAATTATATTGAAATTCCAGAAGTTACATTAAATAATTTGTTTTTAAATTCCACTACATTTTTTTTTTTCATATTAAAGTCTATTTTTACATTGAAATATTGCTTTTAATTTTCAAATACGCTGTCAAATATATAAATTTTATTAAGCTTATATTATGTACTGAAATGTATTTATTTCAATGAATTATTTTATCTTTTGCTTCATGCTATCCAAAATTGTAAGTACAATTTATGGATATGTTTACTTTATTTTGTCTTATCCAAATTAATTGAAAATGTATGCAAATAGATATCGTGTGCTACAAAGAAAACATTTGCGAGTTTTTTATTTGCAGTTTTGGATGACGGGACGCGAAAGATAAAACAATTCATTGAAATATATACCTTTCAGTACATAATATAAGTTTAATGAAGGTTATGTATTTGACAGTGTAATTGAAAATTAAAAGCAATATTTCATTGTGCAATAAACTTTAATATGCAAAATAAAATAAGGTGGAATTTAAAAACAAATCATTTAATGCAACACCACTGCATTGCTGGAATTTCATATCAATTCTTTTAAAACATATATTTTGATATTATAAGAGATATGAATGTAAAGGTATCGGTGAGTAAATCTTATATATTATTTTATGTTGAGAATTACATTTACATTGTAAATATAAATAGAAGAAATAAGAAAATTCAATTAAGAAAATCTATATATATTTTAATTAATAGCAAAGCGTTACTGAAAATTTGATATCATTATTTTTAAGACCCGTATTTCTAATTCTTATAGCCATAAAGTACAGTGCTATGTCACAAACTTTTAACCCGTTAAGCGTTTTTTATATTGATTTTAATTACAAGGATGTAAACAATTTCTTTCCTTATTTATAAATTTTCATTTTTGTGGTGTGAGAAATATTATTACTTATATTTAAAGAAATAACTACGCACTTTTTTAAGAAATAAGAACGATGTGTATAAACGTTATTATATGGTCGTTATATTGGCAAAAATATTTTTAAGCAAATAAAACGCATATACATATCAGCGGAATTCATTTTTCGATAATAAAGTATTTTTATTTAACATGCATAGATATATTTATTTGAAATACGTAAGTTATTAAATATAATATATATATATATACACACACACACACACACATATATATATATATATATATTTATTATAATTCTTTTACTTACATGTTTCAGATTTTTACTGCACATTTCATGCTCTTGTATTATCAAACTATTTGCATTATTCTTATTTACTAATTTTAAAAACTTCATGTTTAGCATAAATGGTAAAAAAATTATTTAAATATTAATCACTCTGAAAAACATAATTTAAAATATAATTTTGGAAAATTGTTAACCCAAAATTGTTTACATTCAGGATCAGCTGTTTTATCCACGGATAGAATTACTGACAATTTGCTATTAATATTTCCACTCAGAAAAAAACTTTAGCGTACTTTTACAGTATTTTGTATATGCATTTGTATGTGTGTGTTGGTAGACATTGGTAGTAAAAGAAGTCGTTGTCTCTCACCATTGTTTATTATTTACACTTTTTTTTTTTTTTTTTTTTTTTTTTTTTTACTCTTGATATGCAAAGCAAATTTTAATAAAATATTTTAAAAATATTTAAAATAACTTATTTTTTGTTTTTAACCAAATGAAGAAATAAAAATAAAATAAAATTAATTAAAAAAAATAAATAAATAAACATTTTAAATGAGTATTTTATTTCTGTTGGTATCACTATAAATTATTATTAATGTATTAGTATTTTTTTTATTTTTTTATTTTTTTATTTATCAATATATATATATATTAAACCATAATAGTATCAAAATTATAATTAACAGCTGCACCAAAAATATAATTACAATTAAACACCATATACAACAATTTATATAATTATGAAACATATCGCTTACCTTAATTAATTAAAAACATATCACGACACAACAAAAACAACAAACAGAAATACAAAAACATTCCGATAGAATTTTCAAAACTATGAGAATTTTGGACACAAAATCAAAATAATTAGACCACGTGCTGCTTCATCCAATGAGAACTCTACACTTTTTTTTCTGACTACGGATTTTTACAACTAATTCATCAATGGTGAAATGTCCATCAAACGAATGCTTGTTGACAACTCATGACGACATAGATTATTACACAGCCTGGGGGTGGGAGTCGATGGAAAGGTCAGCTTCTTGCTTTCTGAAAGTGTTCTTTATCCATTATCCATTATCGATTATTTCTGCAAATAATATCATAAAAACCAATTATTAAAAAAAGGAATAACACACATATATTTTTAATACCTTTTCATATTAAATTATTGACAATAAATTAAATTATCATATTTTTAGTTTTAATATTTATTACTGAACTGTTTAGTTATAAAAAATAATAATTTTTAGTTTTACTTATGAAGTTTTGCTGTTTTAGTTTATTTCTTTAAGTCTTAATTAAATTATGTTCCCATTTCCCATTAATTATTTTAATCTTTACTGTCTTATTATTTATAAGTGCTAACTAATGAGCCATGGTTTTAGAACTTTTGAAAATTTCATGTATGTAAGTTCTTAAATTTTAATTTCACCTTCATAAATTTCATGCTTTAAATTTTGTTTACATTTTTATTTGTAACCTCTTTTTAGAAGTAATCGGGTTTTAATCTCTGTAAAACCTTTGCTGATTAGGTTTACAGAGTAACAGAAATTACTTCTACTTTGCATACGATATTCAACCAAAGCCCTTGCTAAAATACTGATATTATGCTTTTATCATTTGTATTCCCATTTTTTTTTTTTTTTTTTTTTTTTTTTACCCAAGCCTTTTTGCACTTCTTTGTGTGCTTTTTATTATTTCTTCCTATGCAATGTTTGAAAAATGTTTTGGCCTATATATACACTCTGTAACAAAAAAAAAAAAAAAAAAAAAAAAACGACGCACCAAGAAGAAATGGGGACAAAAATTGGTAGATGGGGTAGAATGGGAGATCCGAATGGGACAAATTTGGTAGATGTGATGTACATGTGAAAAAAAAAAACAATTGATTACAGTTTCAGAAAATTTTAATGATTTAATCAAGAGAAAGGGCCTCACAAAGTGTAAACAAGTCAATAACGCGTTGGTCCACTTCTGGTCCTTATGCACGCAGTTATTCGGCTTGGTATTAATTGACAGAGTTGGCAGATGAGCTCCTGTGATGTATCGTGCCAAATTCTGTCCAATTGTTGCATTAGATTGGTAAAATCCCGAGCTGATTGTAGGACCCTTTCTATGATGCTCCAAACGTCCTCAGTGGAAGAGAGATCCGGGGATTGAGCTCAACACCACTGAGCCGCCTATTAAGGGTATTTGAGGTCACTGAAATACCAGTTGCGCGTAGGATCGACGATAGTGATGAATTGGTGCTTCATACCATCAAAACCTGTATGTATGTTAATTTGTGTCCAGTTTGCATTACTCCTTCTTGATGCGTCACTTTTTTTGTTATAGAATATATATATACATATTGTGTACTTAGTAGTAGATATGTTAACTAATATTATAATATGACGATTAAATTTCGCTTTGAACATTGTATGTAATTCAATTATAAATCAACTAATCATCAACTAAACTATACAAATGTTACTACAATTCTTCATTCTAATTATTAATAACGATAATAAAAATTTGAAAAAAAAAAAAATTTAAAGGCATCGTGAAACAAAATAAATAAATAACAAACATGAAAAAATAATAATATGCATTTTTTTTTTTTTTTATTGCTTATTGTACCAATTTAAATTATAAAAATCATGTTCTTTTTTAGATATTCATATTGGTTTGATATTATTTCTGATCTATCAAACTTGAGTTGCTTCTCTGGTTATAACAAGTGAGTTTCATTCAATTAAAATAATAAACAATTTCATCCTATACTAATATATTTCTTAAATCTCGAATTTTGATAATTAAAAATATTTAACCATGATATTTTAAATCATTATTCAATATTATACTAATTAATAACATTTAGTATTAATGCTGAATAAGCTTTTAGAACTATTTTTAAAGTATTTGTTTGATACAATGGAATAGTTGAAGGACATAATACTTTATGAAAAATGCTAATACTTAGTAAAAATTGCGATTTCAGGGTTTATATGTGTAATCTAAGAAAGTTTATGATGCGGAAATAAGTTACCTCTTAGTTTTTTACTTAATTTTTCATTATAAAAAAAAAAAAAAAAAAAAAAAAAAAATGTATTTATTTATTTGAGTCAAAGGCTACATGCAAAAGAGAAGTCTTTTCTGATTTTAAGATTTTATATACAGTGAAACTTGTCTAATTCGAACTTGTTTAATTCGAAATTCTGGATAATTCGAATTTTTTAGTCGGTCCCTTGAATTTTGTATTAAAATAACGTTAAAAAATCATTGATAATTCGAATTCTATTTTGGATAATTCGAATTTTTCATACGATTACCTTTAAAATATTACAGTATAATTTGTTCCCGAGATTTTTCTCAGCTAAAGTGCATTATGTTTTTTAACAGTCTTTCAAAAGAAGGATAAGGAAGTACAAGAGTATTTCCTATCTACACTGTAAAAATTATGTCCTATTTGCTGCCAGAAATTCTCTGTAATTACAGAGAATTTCTGGCAGCAAATAGGACATAATTTTTACAGTGTACTGTATCAGAAGATATGGTCCATATACATGAGCTTCGAGGGGTTTTTTAATTGAAAGTCATGTCTAATGTAGAAGATTCTGTTTTTGTATCTATTGATGGGTTGAAGTCATATGCCATGACACAAAGGTTGTACTTAAAGAAGCAATCAAAAATATCTGACTATTTTAAAAAAGTGTTGAATCATTAAGATTGTTAAAAAATATTGATTTAATGGGAGGAGGTTAATGATGCAGTATTCTTAGGTATAAAGTTTATGTGTTAAATCTTTGATCATATTTTTAATTTATCTCTTCTTTTTGACAAGATAGTATATGTAATTCGAATTTTTGGATATTTCGAATTTTTCTCTGGTCCCTTCAACTTCGAATTATCTAAGTTCTACTGTATATTCTTACAAATTTTGTTTTAATAGATTTAATAAATGAAGGTTTATGATGTAAATTTACATTGCAAAAGTAATAGTTTAATACCATAAAGAGTAAAAGTTTAACTCAGGAATGAAATAAGTAAATATTGTTTGTAATTTCTCACAAAAAATTTAAATTGCTACTTATAGGTATCTTTCTACGAGTGTAAGTCACTAAGTAAATCACAAATACATATAGCATAATACAATCTTTTCCTAATCTCTTATAAATATTAATGACTTTCCCATCTACCTTTTTATATGTATATTCGTTATTGAAATATGTAAACAATCTTTTCCGAAAAAAGAAAGACAAAAATACATGTAGAATTGTAAAATAATAATTAAAATACAACACTTTAATGCACGTAAAGTTCAAAAATATAGTTTCTATTTTGTGTCAAAAATAAAATGCTACATCTTAAGATAAAAGATTTTTTGTAAAAGTTACGATTACACAAAGCTTTTCGCCATTACATAATGAAGTCATCACCTGGGCATACCATTATATAATGGCAAAAAGCTTTGAGTAATTGTAATTTTTACAAAGAATATTTTATTTTAGAATGTTGAAATACATGGATATTTACGAAAATATTTGAATATTGCGTAAGATACTTGCTTTGATAATAAGTATTATAATTTATTGTTATCTCACAAAATTTACGAAAACGCTAAATGAGTTCTTTTTTATTGAATTTTCTTCTTCTTTTCATTCTTTTACTGTCTAGACATTTGTATATTATTTTGTTTTTGATCGTAGCTATAAATTTTTCAGCACTTAAAAGTTTCCGAAATCTTTTTAAAGGAAATTTATGTTATTACATTTTTATTCATAGATTTATCGTACCAGAAGCTTCTGTGGACAAGTTTGATAAAATCTAAAAGTTCTGTTAAAGGGCAAATCTAGATAGAAATGTGACACATTACAACCGAGAAGAGGTTATTCAAAATTAGATAAAGTAAGATTTCTAATACTTTTATTTTTCGTTTATATTGTGTTTAAGAACTTTTAGAAATAGCTCAGTTTTCGAGTTGTTTTTCGAGATTGTTAAACAGTGTTTATAAGTTTTATTTTCCGACTTAATTATTAACACGCTGAGCGCCACGCGAATTCTTAAAATTCATTAAAATTGCATAATGATTCATCCTGTAATAAATAAATACTAAGCAAATTTTTAATAAATTTTTAATAATTACTTAAAACAATGCAATATTTTTAGTTTTATATCCTATTTTACTCTATCAACCACCGATGGATGACGTGGCTTTATATCATATTTGGCACTGTGAGCCACTGCTAGCTGACATGGCGCTCAATGTGTTAATTTTTTATTGGTACTGCTTTTACTTTCGTGGTAAAACTTTCACTGACATGTTTGAAGTATAACATGTTCTGCACACTCCTAAAGTTTCAAGATTATTCCTTCAGTACTTTTAGAGATATATGACAAAATGTTTAAAATCTAGAATGGCTGACATGGCGTTCAACGTGTTAATATTCAAATATTTGCATTTAAATGATAGGCAGATATTAAAAAAACTTCAATATCGCACTTGCATGGATTATATCATAATTAGATGAAAGAAGTGGTACCGCTGAAATATTATATATAAATATAAAAAGAATGAATGAATACATAGAAACATAAATTTTTAAAAGTAAATTTTTATTTTTATTTTAACTTATTTTACGACTATGAGTTTATAAGGTATTTTTAACAATTGTTTTATATTTCAAATTCTGTATTCATAAATATAGCATAGAAGTAAATTCGTTGTATAAATTTTATGTAAAGGTCTGAAGATATTAATGGCAGTGGTGAAGCGTCCATGGAAGCGATGGAAGCAGCGCTTCTCCTATTTAAGTTTTTTTTAAATAATCAAGTAACGTCGCCTCATCGAAAGACTCAATTTATTCTTCCTCTGCTTTTGGAAGCGCGTCGCTTCGGCGCTTCCATAGTTTTCTGAATCACGCCTCGCCCCTGATTAACGGAGCCATTACAGAGCATCAGCATCTGAATGAAGATTTGAAATAACATAAGTAAGAATTTATGACATTTTCCTAGTTAGTGTATTTAATTTCAAAGCGTGTCAAATATTTTTCAGAAATTGTTAAACACTTTATTTTTTGTCATGTCATTTATATTATAACATGCCTAAGAATTTATGAAAACGTTAATCGAATTCTTTTTCATATAGATTTTTTCTTTTTTCTTTTTTTTTTTTCTTTTATTATCTGGATATTTGTATCATTTTGTTTTTGATCGCAGCGATAAATTTTTCTGCACTTAAAAGTTCCCGAATTCTGTTTAAAGAAAATTTATGTTATTGCATTTTTATTCATAGATTTATCGTACCAGAAGCTTCAGTGGACAAGTTAGATAAAATCTAGATATTCTGTTAGAGGACAAATCTAGATTGAAACGTGGCACATGACAACAGAGAAAAAATTACTTAAAATTAGATAAAGTAAGAATTTCTAATGCTTTTATTTTATGTTTATATTGTATTTAACAATCTTTAAGAATAGCTCAGTTTGCGAGATGTTTTTTCGAGATTGTTAAGCAGTGTTTCTAATTTTTATTTTCTGGTTTAACTATTAATATTCAAACATTTGCATTTGAATAATAATCAGATTTAAGAAAAAATTAATATCATACAGCAGGAATTCTATGATAAATAAATGAAAAAGGTGGTATTGCTGATATATAATATATATATATGTTTGATTACGGAGGTGGGGTGGTGTTGTAAGGCTGGATGGTTGGGTGGGTTTGTGAAATTAAATTTAAAAAAAAAAAAAAAAAAAGTAGAAGGCTTGTTGCATTTGCTTTGTATTACTATGCAAACTTTCATTTTCCATTAAAATTTCAGTTTTTTCCTTTTTGAGTTGTCAACTATATTTAATGTTCTAATTATACTGTTAAACACAATGTGATCAATCGGTGAATTTCATTGTGGCTTCGTGGTTTCATTGTTGTTCATCTGCTTTGAAATTTGCATTTTAAATCCATATGGTTCCTGTTCTGGTTGTGGCAGGCTGGGGCAGTGTTGCCGGCATAAAACTAGTGTAACCCCACAGGCAAGTCACAAGTCTTGCCGCCTGCCTCCTTCTTCCTACCTTGTGTTTCTTAGGTTGTTTTTTCATTAATTTTGATAAGTTTATGGTTTTAAGTTAAGATTTGTTGTTTTACTTTATTGATTCGTTTGTTTTGCAGGCTGTTAATTAATAGATCTGGTTTCTTTACATTAGTGTATTTCATCCACTGATGATTTTTTTTTTTTTTTTTTTTTTAATCTTACTGGTCATTGGTGTTTCAGTGATCTTCTATCTGTTGCTTGGCTTCTACTATGCTTAATAGATCATCTTTATTATATATATATATATATATATATATATTTCTACAAATTGATTGATTGAGCTGGTGGCATAACAGAAAATACATAAACATAAAAAATCTAAATTGGTGACATAGCAGAAAATGCATTAAAAATTAAAATAAGATACGGAATTCACATTTAAACTTCTATTTCTTTTCTTTTGTGATTCAGCGATTAACAGTTTCTGGTGTAGAACAATCCCCCTTATTATTATTATTATTATTTTAAGCGTTTTCCTGTTTGTATATTTCACAAAAATTTTCAAATATTAACACCAAATATTATTTATTTATAAGATTTAAAAATTGTTTCTAATTTTGTTTTATATATAAAATTGTCAAATGATATAAAATATTTTTTTCTCCAAGTATAAAATTGAAAATTTTTGTAATCCTCCTATTAATACGTTTTATTTTTATTTATTTATTTAACTGTAAAAATAAATTGCTATTGCTTTATTTTATTTTAACTCAATGAGTTTGAAATGTATTTTTAAAAATTATTTTATGTTTCTAGAATCTGTATTCATAAATATAGCATAGAAACAAATTCGTTGTATAAATTCCATATAAAGATCTGAAGATATTAATGGAGTCAATACAGAACATCAGCATCTGAATGAATTAAATGATTTGAAATAAGATAAGTAATAATTTATGACATTTTCCTACTTTGTGTATTTAATTTGTTTGTGTTTGTATCTTGTTTCAAAGCGTATCAAATATTTTTCAGAAATTGTTAAATCGTAATGACGCTTTACTTTTTGTCTAGTCATTTGTGTTACAATATGTCTAAAAATGTACCGATTATAAAATTTTTAATCAGCGAAATCTACCATATCATCTGTTACAATTACTTATAACTGACTAATCCCTCCCCCCCCTAAAAAAAAAAAGAAAAAAATCTATTTTATGTATTAACAATTTATTTTATGTATTAACATGTTTAAATAATCTTTCGTTTATATGTATAAAAAATGAAAGAATGAATATAAATATAAATTTTAAAAAATAAATCTTGTTCTTCTTCAGATTAGTATATTTATTTTGCGTTGCTTTACATTGGAAAAATATTTTTTTAAATAAATTTATACCATAACAATATTTCAAAAATCCATTTTGATTACAACATCCGTGTGTTTGTATATTTTCAAAATCTCTATATCTTCAGTTGATGTTAAATCAGAGAAAGAAAGATTAAAAATCCAATTAGATAAAATTTGAACTTTTTAGATTTCCGTTTCATATCACTGTATATTTTTGTATTTTATATTATTTACTACATTTATTTAAAATAATACTATTATTATTAGATTTGTTGTAGAATTATTATTATCAATTAGTAATTAGTAATATTAATTATTTTTGTAACATAATATTTAACCTAAATACATGCATTTGCTTTGTGCATATATTTATTTATTTATTATAGCTACTAGTCCAATGTAAAAATTCGATAACTTTCTAGAGGTTCACTGACTAAGTTATTTTCAAATGTAACAACAGAATAGAATTTGAGAATAAAGTGAATAATTTAAAATTCAGGAAAAATGAAAAATTAATGCAACTAAAATACTCAATGTTTAAAAGCATTTCATCGAGAGCATTTCATCATTTTTACATAAAAAAAAAAAAAAAAAAAAAAACTTATCGTTTGCAAATCTTGTTAAACGTTTGAGTAGGAGTGCCTATATATATTTTATATACATATATACAGATACCCCACACACATTTAAGAAAATAATACTTAAATTTAGTAATATTTTTTCTTTACTTTTTTTTTTTTTTTTTTTTTTTAATTTAATGATAATTCTTTACAACTGAAACTTCGATGTAGAAATTCAAGAAAAATCTAATTGGTCGGTAATGTGATAAGACAGCACCAGAGAACTCGCATTTTAAAGTAATAAGTACAAAACTTTAATGGTGTTATATGGTGTTTATTCAAAACTTTGTACTTATTAGTTAATGAGACTATTGTAAGCGATATATTAAAATTTAAATTTGGGTTGGTCATGCTTTTAATTGTTTTCAACATTTTATTAAACTGAGGAACTAATTACATATTTTACCTGTTTATTGTTATTTTTATAGCTTTGGTAAAAATACCTGAATTATTATATCATAATGTGTTATTTCACAAATGCTGATGTAATGAAAATTAAATTTGCAAACAAGAATTAAAATAATTTGTTTCATAACATATATAAGCCCTTTAAAATGTTTTGTTTAAAACTCTAAGTTACAAGAATTATATTTTTGCATTTCTTTGCAAATTAAATGAATATTTATTACTATTATTAATGCGATGTTCGGCTTTTATCAACTTTCAAAAATTAAATAAAATTGAATATTATCAATATGTCTCATTACTGTACAAAATTACAGTAACTTTTGAAATGAGATTATATATATATATATGTGTGTGTGTGTGTGTGTGTGTGTAAAATACATTTTTCAAAAGTTCCCCCCGAGTACTTAATCTTGTTGTGATGTTTTGTAACTGGATCTTAACTGTTATGCTATATACGTATTTTGACACTGAAGAGGGCTAATTTTTAGCCGACCGAAACATTTGTCGTGTGTTTGTGTGTTTTTAATTAAAATGTGTTTCATAATAAGAAAAAAAAAGTTACCTCATTTCAAAAGTTACTCTAATCTTAAAAAATTATTTATAATGAACTCTGTCAATGTAGAAATATCTTAAATGACATTCGATGAAAATTCTTTTAATAGCAAGAATTTCTCCGATATCTGAATAACGTATCAGCTTGTTAGAGAATGAATAAAAAGAATATAGCAACGTATATAAATTAATAACTCAGTTTCAACATTTAATATACCATATTTATAAAATTTAACATAACGTTTGAATATTTTCAATATTATTAAAAGAGAATATATTTTTTCACCATATTCCCGCGTATATTTTATTATTTTTATTTATTTATCTATTTATTTACTTTTAATATTAGTCCGTTGTTTTCATTTTCTTCGTAATATATATATATATATATATATATATAAATTCTTATTAAACGAATTTTGGATTTATTTTGTTTCAAAAAGTCGTAATATACCAGCCCCTTTCCCTACTCATTTTACGTCTTACATAAATGTATATATAGATAATTTAAATTAATGTAGAAATGTATGTTTTTAATTAAGATTTGTCCATTTTTATTTATAATTTATGTATAAAATACAATATCGTCATTTTATTTTCCTTTCCAGTTTAGGTGAGAGGGAAACATGCGACATTGTCGGACTTCAGATAAATTTTAAGTATAAAACGTTAGAATATATCACATTTCCATACATTTTCCCTTTATCTTGAATAGCATTCAACGTTTAAACTCTTTATTCAGTTATTTTGAAAGATATTGGTATTCGCATTTTAGGTATTCTAAAAAATTGCATATATTTACACTTTATTATTGTTATTATTATTAGTTGTTGTAAAATAATATTAAGAATGTCACAAAAAATTAATATAAATTTTCTTTCTTCTCACAAAATAAATTAATGCATTGCATAAGACTTTATAAAAAAATTTGTGAAAATATTTACCCTCTGGAAATTAGTCTGTTTTGCATTTATCAGTCACCAGAAACACTTTTCTGATTTGTAGATCTTATGATTCACTGTCTTTTTTTTTTTTTTTTTTTTTTTTTCCCATGATTATTTTTTAAGAGGGAAAAAATGTATATAGTATATATATATATATATATATATATATATATAAACATTTTGTAATTTATTTATTTATTTGTTTTACTCATTTATAATTCACTTATAATTAAAGAAATTTTTTTCTAATTTTCTATTTTTCTAAATTTTTTCTAAAAGTTTTCTAATTTAAAAATTCATATTTTTTAAAAGTATTTCATTTATAACAGGAAGAAAATATCAGGAATAATAATAATAATAATAATAAAATAAAATAAAGTAGTCTTTTCTGTTTATGCTTATTTAATTTAATTTTTTTTTATTATTTATTTACTTATTTATTTACCATTTATCCGAGAAACGCTTAAAGTTTTAAACTTTAATGCTGAAGGTGAATGAATGTTTTATTATAAATAGGTAAATCAAAAATTAAAGCAAATTATTAAGCAGTATAAAATATAATATCAAATTATAAGCCAGCGGTAAATCGGATCAGCAACTTTTAAGAATTAAGTAAAAGAAAAATTAGAAACATTATTATTATTATTTATTTATTTATTTATTTTATTTTTTTTTTTGCAATAGAATTTTCTTTTTCTAGACAGTCGAATTTAAGTAATCCAAATTCGACGGGGAAAAATCCTTTTTAAAGTAAATTTATGTGAAAAAATTACACTTTAATGATGCATATGATGCAATTCGACCATTTAAGTGGAAATGGTAAATGGATATTTTCACAAAAAACATTGAAACAGCTTTTTTTTTTTTTTTTTTTTTTGTTGTTGTTGTTTATTTAATATTTAATATTTATATTTATCTTTAGAAATTATTAAAGCCTATAAAAAAATTAGAAAATAAAGATTTCCAGCATACATTTAAAAATCTTTTGAATACTAATACAACAAACCTCGTTAACGTGAACATTGTTAACGTGAATTACATTTAACATGAACTGTTTCTACAATTCTCGTCAATATGAAGATTAGTTTAGTTATATGAAGATTAGTTACTGATAACATGAACTACTGATAACATGAACAATTTTTTTAGCCTCCTTGAGATTCACGTTAACGAGGTTCGACTGCAATATAGTATTTGGATATAGAAAATATCGGCCATTGCTGACACATTTATAAAACGATCTAAGAATGTACTATGAAAAAAAGGTACATGAATTACGAAATTCTACTGTTTGAAAGTTTATCCTTAAATGCCATTTAGTATTTTTATTATATCAGTACCTTTTATTTGATTTCATTTTGTTTAAAATTTTTCAGTTTGAAGTATAATAAAACTTTGTATAAAGCAGTTTATGGTCTCTATATTAGCATAGATTTTACAGTAAATAAATCCTTGGTCAGATACTTCACATAAAGTAAGATTTTTTAAATATTATATTTCACGTAAAGATTAAAGTATTGCAAGAAAATATAAGAATATATCATAAACAACGAAAATTTTGAAATTTTATTAGGAACTTTATCTATAAATAGAATACAGCCTTTATATAAAATGAATACTGGGGATAAAAAAAGAAAACCGTTGCATTTATTTAGACCATTTTGTACAGACAAATATTTATCCTCTCTTTTATTAATATTTTACATTAAAAAAATAACCAATACCACATTTGAGGAACTAAAAATGACCTTTGAGATTCAGAAAGATGACGGTGATTCTTTTTGCTTTTTCTTTACTGGAGAACAATATACTATTTCCTTTTCCTGTGTTATATAGAAGCCTTTGTCATTTTATAAATATTTGCATTATGGTAGAATTTTATGTTTTCGATGTTTCTAAATTAATTGCAAAATCTCAAATTGGTCCTTCAGAGTTGAAAAATTCAGCAGAATCAAAGGAAGTAAAATTTCGTAATTTGAAGTACAGATTAATGTTTATTTGTTTAGTTTGAAATTTTTGTATCATTCCAGACTAGTATAAAGCCTCAACTGAGAATCTATTTTCACAATGTATAGAAAAAACTTATTTATAATGTTAGTCTGGAACTTTATTTATACTTATTTTTATTTATTTATTTATTTATTTTCTATCGAAATACTACATCATATATGTATACAAATTAAATTTGCTCTTGCTGGTGTTTTCAATTAAAAAATAAACAATCATGCAGGCTTCTTTTAATCCTCTCCAATGATTTTTGACATGCTGTTTATTATTAATAATAACAATAATAAATAAGAGAAAAAAAAATTAGAATTTTTTCTTAAAAAACACATGAATAAATAAAGAATGTGTCTATACTTTTTGCGGTTTCTAACATGTGGTTCTCAATGTATAAAAGTTTGAGAACCCTTGCTTTAAAAAATAACTTTATTTGTGAAGGTATTTTAGATAATAGTCAATTTATTACATCATATTAGAACTGATTTTAAATAGTAACTTTAAATAAAGTATTATCTAACATAATTTTAAAATTACTCAACTCGCCTGTTCTTTTCAGAATATTTTTAAACTCCATGTGATTTTATTTTTTATTTTTATGTAAAATATTTATAATTAGCTACTTTTATAGTAGTAGTATGTATAGTTTCACATTTTTAGCTGCTTAACTGTAATTATATTTATTGGTAATCAATATAAATGTTTATATTTAATTTATCAATACGTAAACTTTTTAAAGAGTTTAATCTTATTCTTACATTAATAATGTAATGTGCTCGATACTCATAAATTACTTTTGCCTCTTATAAATGTGAAACCTGTCAAGTTGGACACCCCTCTAAGATGGGCACTTTTTCTCGGAACGGAATGTATCCATAGGATTAACATTATGCCCAATCTCTATAAGTTGGACACCCCTCTAACTTGGAAGTTGGACATTCAAATACTGCCCTAAGTTTGACATTTTTACCCAATGAGACAGAAAAAAAAAAAGGTATAAAACTTTCATCTTCTCATATTTTTTTTAGAAATTTTACTTATCGCACATGTAGAAATAGTTGTAAATATCTAAAAAATCTGGAGTGACTCCACTCGACTTTCCGAACATTGAGTTATTAACAGTTTTGTAGATAAAGTAAAGAAAGAGGAATTGTTAAACAAACAAAAGGGAGAAAACCATAATAGAGTGAGTATTTTTCTCCATATATTACACGATGTTTTATTTAACGCTACTGATCTTTGAGCCCATAGATCATAATGATAAAGAATTTTTCGTTGTGTCCCTGTAAAAACCTATAAATGCTAGATTCACCAAAATGCTTATAGTTAGTGCAACAGTGATTTATAATATTCATATAAATTTTCAGCTCAATTGAATAAGGCGTTTAGATGCTATCGCACTTTTAAAAATTTGGTCCCATAGGCCATAATGATAAAGATTTTTTCTTTGTGTCCCTGTAAAAAAAACTGTAAGTGCTAGATTCACCAAAATCTATACAGTGTGCGCAACTGTGACCTATAACATGTGTACAAATTTTTTGTTTATATTAATAAGGCGTTTAGATGCTATCACACTTTTAAAAATTTGGCCCCACTGGCCATAATGATAAAGAATTTTTCTTTATGTCCCTGTAAGAAAACTATAAGTCCTAGATTCTCCAAAATCTATACAGTTTGAGCATCTGTGACCTATAATATGTGTATAAATTTTTTGCTCAATTGAATAAGGCGTTTAGATGCTATAGCACTTTTAAGATTTTGGTCCCATAGGCCGTAATGATAAAGAATTTTTCTTTGTAAAAAAACTATAAGTGCTAGATTCATCAAAATCTATAGGATTTGTACTATGGTGATTTACAATATACGTACCAACTTTCAGCTTATTCGAACAAAGCGTTTAGACGCTACCGTGTTCACTCACAGACATACACACATACATACACACACACATACATACATCATCGCAAAAATAGTGAAAACGGACTCATTGGACCTTGAAACGTATAGAAACATCAAAATCTCAAATTCGGATTTTTGACATGATTACAATACTTTCCTCAGTATAGTGTTCGGAAAGTAAAAAACAATGTTTCTTGTCACAATATATTCACCTCTGTCTTATCTCGTAAAAAAATATTTATTTTCTTCAATTGAAAATTTACTGAATTTTGACGCATAATTAAAGAGTCTTTCTTTTTATTGATTTGTATGAATTGTTTTTGTCCTTTTCTCCAGGAAATATCCAGTAGAGAGCCTATAGGCATAAATGAGCATTAGACAGTACATTTCGGTTGTTAGGATTCCTCTTCATTTGTCCCTTTTATTTTTCCTACCAAGTTTTACTTGAGTGTACAATTGCACTAAACTTAATATGTGAGATTTATCTATAATTAAATTAATTTGGGTGCATATCAATCGACATGTGTCGCTGCTATGCTGCAGTTTTCTCCGTTCCCGGGAC
Organism: Salticus scenicus; assembly: GCA_963930645.1. Lineage (NCBI taxonomy): Eukaryota > Metazoa > Arthropoda > Arachnida > Araneae > Salticidae > Salticus > Salticus scenicus. The sequence goes on along the minus strand of OZ005656.1, from coordinate 188,643,387 downwards.
AACTATATCTCAGTTTCTAGAGCAAATAAATTCCAAACTTCACAAGTGAGATGGCTATTATGGAAATGAATGTTATTTTGATTTGGGTGTATATCAGTAGACAAAGTGGTTCTACTTTTAATCACATTTTCTGATTTTCCATATAACTATCACTATCACAGCCTCTATTGAATAAAATTGTACCAAAATGCATATGCAAAATCTTTATTGTGAGAAGTTATATTGATTAAATTTTCGTGCATATTAATTGGTGGATGGCGCTGTTATATAAAAAATTATAGAAGAAAGTGTTATTATGGCCGCAATATACCAGTTTAAATTTAGATTTTAAATTGGCAAATTAATCATTTTCTGTATATAAGTTATGAAAACTTAATTATGTTATATTTAGATGTAATTAAAAGTTAAAAAGCATGCATAGATATAGTTTAATTAAATCGAAAAATGTAAGCACGCCTATAAGTTGGACACTTTTTCCTGGAACCTTAGTAACTTAGAAAGGTTTTACTGTAATATACAAAATGAATGTTTTTTCTTTATAATTTTTTTGATTCATTGTTTATATCTTTGAGTTATTGTATAAAAACAGTAGGACAATGATAGGGATTTTATAGGATTATGTATACCACTGTCTCAGAAACAACTCTTTTTTTTTTTTTTTTTTTTTTTTTTTTTTTCAATTACTGTTTTAGTATAATTGGCCTTGATAAAAATATAGAAATGATTTTTGAAATTATGAAGTAATTTTTCTACATTTACTAATTTTTCAATAGAATTTTCGTTGTATAAAGTTTCCCTTCCATACGTAATTGTTTCCTGATCCTTATAATATATGTATATATATATATAGATAGATAGATAAATAGATAAATAGATATAATCAATCCTTTAAATACCTTATATTCAAGAAATAATAATAATAATAATAATAATAATAATAATAATAATAATGATAATAATAACGCTTAATGAAGCAAAATTTCTTTATGTACAGTCGTAACGACGTTCGATGAAGTTTAACAAAAACTCATTTTTGGAACCCTACTAAATGTAATATCAGGATAATTTTGTTGCTTGTTAGATCTAGATTGAACATTCGAATTCAGTTTAAAAGGTTACATTTCGCACACTATTTTATTTCTTTTTCTTTATATTAGTTATAAAATGGTATATATATAAAACGCCTGATTCATATTGCTTTTAAATTTGATTCATTTAATGGGGGAAAATGCTTAAAAGTATAAGGGCACTTTTAGGATGTATTTTTGTAGTTTATTAAATTATTTTTAAAGAATGTACTGATTTTTAAACATGTAATCGAATTTTAAGTTAAAAATAACAGCTCAAACTGAAAAATCGAGAATATCTTTTCAAAATAAATAAATAACTGGTTCATTTTAAAATTAAACGTTAGATTTGCTTTAAGCCAAATGTGATATTTTATATACACAATTACGAACATTTTCACCAAATATTTAAGAGATTTTGATATATATATATATTAAATCTTTGATGCTTTAAACAAAATTTTTAGAGTTCATAACGGGCTATTTTATAAGTCAATTCTTATTTCAAAAATTCCGAAAGCTATTAGAGATACAATTTAAAACTTTTTCAAAGTTGTTTAAGAATGAAATAATTTTCACAAAAATCTTTTTACTTTCTTCTATATTCAATAGAGGAAAGTATTGGATTCGTAAAAATTTTCGACCTTGGGTTTTTGATGGATTTACACGTTTTGAGAGCTGTAGAACACGATTTGACCATTTTTAGAAAATGTTTGCCTGTCTGTCTGTCTGTGTTTGACAAAATTTTGTGGTAACTGTATTTCAGGAACAACTGCATACAAATTAGTATGTAGTTGCACCTTGACATAAATTAGTGCCTATCAACTTTTGGAAAAAATTGTCTTACAGGTTTCGTTGCCATCCCGCTTTTTTTTTAATTTTAACATGGTGGTATAGGACAAAATTTTGTATAAATGTGAATAAAGAGAATTATTTTTTAATAATCATTATGAAATTTACAAGAATTATTTATAATAGAGATAGTCAACTGGGAAAAAAATTTTGTATGTGTAGGAGCCTCGCCTCCCCCCCCCCCCTGGGAGGGAAGATCCCTCTCGAGGGGAGTAAATTTTCATGATGGGTATCTTTCAAAAGAGCTCGCCAATACCTTTAAAACGAATGATTGAACCATCGATCTGTGATAATTTAAAATAAATTTATCGCTTTTTTCTCATTTTTAACCAAAAAAAAAAAAATTTTTTTTTTTTTTTTTTATTTAGTGTTATACTACTTCTCATTATCATGGAAGATAATTTTTTTGAATAATAATTTTAATAAATAATTTTTAATGAGTGAATTTGTATAGAAAAATATAGAAGAAAGTCATGTGGTGGCCACAATATACTAGTTTTTTTATTATTATTATTAATACAGTATAATCTCATTAACGTGAGCAGGCTTAGTCCACAATTCCCATCAAAATGAAGATCAGTTTCTGAGTTACTGATAGCATGAATTGCTGATAACACGAACAAATCTTTTATCCCCCTTGAGATTCACGTTAACGAGGTTCAACTGTATAATTGGATAATTAGACTGAATTGCATTAAACAGATACAGTTATTTCTGTATATTTTTTAAATTATGTAAATTGTATTATATAAACTGCATTGCATAAGTTACAAAATTCAATAATTCGCAAATTGTATTATTTATATGAGTAGTATGTCAAAAATTTCCTTATAATTTAATTAAATATAGAAATCAATTATTATGTACATCACATATAAATTTTCTGTCATGCAATGTACCTGCTTTTTAATTAAAATAGAAGAAAGGAAAAATAAGTAAATAAATGATTAAAGACTGTTATCGTGCACCATTAGTTGCGATTTAATATAAAAATTAAATTAAATATTTCGAATATACATTGTCAGCTGTAAAATGATATAGGTTTGTAAAACTGATTATAGAGTGTTTTATGGGTTTTTGTATTAAAGTATATATTAAAATTTGATTAATGATTTGATTTAATTATATTAAAATTTGATTCTCTTACTTTTGGTTCCACATTTTAAGAAGTTCTTGGTACACCGAAGAAACAATGAAGTAAAACTTCTTTTAAATGAAAAATATTCATTCTCTTAATGTATTTTCTCAACTTCGAAGTTCCATCATATAAAATCTTCAAGAAAATAAATGTATGAAATATTAATTAAAATCAGATAATAAATAACAAGAAAGTAATATTTTTAACTACTATATTCAAACAATCATTGAAATTTTTAATTATATGCAATATAACATACATACAAACACCACGCACACAAAACATCAAAGCACGAGAAATAACACAGAAAACTAATAAATGGACAAATAAAATAAAATATGTTATTTTCTATTTAAATTTAATCGATATGTGTAACAGTAGTTTATCTTTAAAAATATGATTAAATATTTAAGAAAAATATTGAATATAATATTTAACTTTAAAATGTTGTCAGCAGTTTCTTTTTAACATATGATGTAAAATCTTTATAACTTTATTTATTGAATATCTTAAGATAAGAACAAATACTACATATAGGGAATAAAAATATCCGGTAGAATGAAGGAAGACGGAGAAAATGTATAGAGCACATTATTTTCGTACTTAAGCAGTTGTAAACTTAAAAAAAAAAAAAAAAAAAAAAAAAAAAATATCTGGTGTGTCATTTACACGACTTTTTCTTTAAGATAACTAGTACTGTTATGTAAACCTATAGTAAAACAATTCAAATTTGGCTTAGAAACAGCTTTATTTGACAAATAATTCTGTGTGAGGGGGACTGCCATCCCCCTCAACCCTCCGTTTCATTATTGTACTTACATTCATATAGAATTCAAATCTGTTATTAAATTCAAAAGTTCATTTAAAATTATTCAGACAACTCTCACACGAAACATTCCTTGAAACGTATCAATATTCATCAATGTTTTCTAGTAACAAACGTATTAAATTCAAAATACAACTTTTGGATCGCCTAAAATTATTTGTTTTGCATTTACTCTAAGTGACACAGACAAAGATCAATAAAAACTTGACTGCTTGGACTTTCTGCTGTTATTTGTTCTTGAGATATGCTAATAACAGACACAGAGAGATACACAGACACACAGACCAAAACTAAAAGCATGATGTTCGAATTCAGGGAACCTCAAAAAGTGCAAATATACAAAAAACTCGATTTTGAACATTTGACCTCAAAACAATACTTTCTCTATCATTTACATGGGTAAGAGAAAGTAAAAAAAAAAAAAAAAAAAAAAAAGGTAGTGGTTATATATTGTGGTTATTTATTTAAAAGTGAAGGTTTAAGGAAATTTTTAAAGAAAATAAATAAATAAATAAATAAAGATCGCTTTTTAAAACAACTTGTGTTGAACTTCCAAACATATTCCCCAGATTAAATATAAAAAGTTACTATTAAAATTATTGTTAATTGATATATTATATTATATTTATTTATTTTTTCTATTTAGGTGAATCGAAGGCGCAACAAATATCAAAGACTGTCTTTTAGGCAGAAATACAGCGAAAAACAGAAAAGTCGGATGATTATTTCACTTTAAATCTGGTAAGAAAAAAAAAATTATAATAAGTAGGATATTATGAAAATAAAAAATTATGACTCTACATTTTAAAATACACACACACACACACACACACACAAAAAAAAAAAAAAAAAAAAAAAAAAAAAAAACTTACATTTTTCTATTAATTATTCATTTTTTTATTTTCTTAAATATACATATTTTTACTTCCGATAATTAAAAATATTCCAAAATTATTTTCATTTGAATATTTTCACTGTTTATTTTTTTTCTTCTTTCGAGTAAAATATATAAAAATGACCTTAAGAGAAATTTCTCATGTTTTTCTCACATATACGAGCACTATATAAAACGGAGAATACGTCAGCATTACGATGACTTTTATATATAATCAAGAGACTCGGTAGAGTCTCAAGTGACGCAAGCGCAAAAACAAACGAACGCCACGACACTCAGCGGAAACGGAAAAACGAACGAAAACTGCGACACTTATATATACGGCTAATTTGAGATCAAAGAAATAGCATTTACATAAATTTTATATTTATATCGTAATCACTTAAAATAATCGTAAGGTGTTTACAGTAAGCCAAATGCTTAATTATGAAAGATTTAAATGTATTTAATTCCTCAAATTTTACAGAATTAATTTTTTATAGGATTCTTCTTCTTCTTATTCTTTTTTTCTCCTTTATTTAAAGTGTTTTTCAGAAAATAAGATTGCATTTTATTGTATTAAAACTTCACTTAATAATAAATGAAAACAGTAATATTTTTAATACTGAAAATTTAAAGTTACCTTTTTTATTTACTTTTTATTTTTTCTAATAAGAACCTTTTATATGATATATATATATATATATATATATATCTTATATATATATATAAATATATATATCTCTCTCTCTCTCTCTCTCTCTCTCTCTATATATATATATATATATATATATATATATATATATATATACACACTCCTTCTCATAATTATAAGGACACCTGTTTTTCTATATTAACTAAACACTGAACACTATTATTTAAACAAATATATTTTTAATTAATTTGAATTTCATTAATAGACTATATTTTAAAAGTTTTATCGTTTTTCTATCTTACAAAACTTTAAATGTGGTAAATGATGATTTTTCAGGTGTTCACAATTATAAGGACAGCTCGAATTTTAGTAATTTTTTTCAGTTATTCTTTAAATTAATATTTTATGGGGTCTCTTTTTAGGGTTAAACAGTCAGACATTCTCTCTGGTATATATATATATATATACATTTTCTTTTAATATTCAGTTTCAATACCATTTCATACAGCATAGATGATATTCTGAATACATTTAAGTTATTTAAAATTGCTTTTCACTTGCATGCATTTTTCAAATATGATAAGTTAAGTTTTTTCAACTTTTAGGCCACGGGAAAGGCAATAATACAGAATTTTGTTTTCTTCAAACTATTTCCTATTGCTCTAGAAGTGGAGCAAAAATGTAAGTCTTGTTGAAAAAAAATATTATTACCCCCCAAAATCTAACAAAAATCTGATAATTCCACGCTTAAAATTTGCGGATATTCTCTTGATGTTCATAATAATAGAAAAAATTACTAAATTCATTTTGCCTTCAGTAGAAGCAGCTCCCCAGAGCACCATAGATCCACCTTTAAAATGCCCAATTCATATCTGCCTTTAAAAAGTCTGCTCTGTCTTTCGCTATCTTCAGATCGTGTCAGTAACTGTTAAAACCGTTTGATTAATCAAGAACAAAATGTTTTTCATCCGAAAATGCAACATTTTACCATTTAATATTGGCTATATTCAGCTTTAACACAGACGTTCTTTCCCCCATTAAATGCTTATTGATTATTACAGGATTTTTATTCATTTTAACATATTATTAATTATTTTAAACATGCATAAATGTGAAGCCCAACCTTTCGTTAAAAATTAGGAGCAAATTCAGCAGCAGTCATTATGAGTAGCACAGTAAGAAGAATTATGAGTCTTTGATCTCTGTAAAACAACTCTGATTTTGCCTCAGATCTCTCTTCTATCGAACCAGCAGTTCAACGTTTGATCACATTTCCTTCAGCAATTTTAGACCTTCGAATTTCATTAGAAATTCGGCGGATTGAAATTATCCTTCCACTTAAAAAACACATTTATCATTCTTCACTACTTGAACGTTCTTTTTTTCGAGGAATTATCAGTAATGTCCGTCCAAGAAAAATTGAAGGCTTATATATGAATTAATCTAGCCCAGTAGTTAACATATCCGCATGTCAACTGTAATTTATTCGCTAGTAAGTTAAATAAAACGGAAAAATCTGGATTGTCCCTATAATTATGAACATAAAAAACGTGGCGAAAAAAAGATTTTGCATTATTTTTTATTAATTTTGTTTCATATTAAAATAATTATAGCAGTTTTGGTTTTTAGAATACTAGATATATTAAGTGCACTTAGTATAATCTTGTTCACATTATTTTTACATTAGTTATTTCAAAATATAAAGTGTCTTTATAAATATGAGAAGGAGTGTATATAGATATAGATATAGATATATGTATATTCTTTCCCTTTTTTGACGCCATAATTTAAAAAGTAATAATATTTATTAAAATAAATAAATAAATACATAAATAAATAAATAATTTATTCTTTTTTAATTTTTTTTTTTTTTTTTTTTTTTTTTTTTGGGGGGGGGGGGGGGGTAGGATTTAAAAATAATTTTGTTTCCGATTGATTATTTAGATTTCGTTTATTTAATTATTTATTTATTTTTCAATGTATAAAATAGAAAATACGAGTATGTACAAACTGTAAATTACTGTTTAAAATGAAGTTTGTAAAAAATAGTGCACATAGACAAAATGCAAGAAATGCGTAACAAGTATTCTTAAGTAAATAAAAATAATATTTATATAAATGAGTTAAAATAAAAATAATATTTATATAAATGATTTAAAATAAAAATACTGTTAAATGAATCGCAAATAAATGCTATTTTAAAATATATAATAACACTATTTAAATTAAATGAATGAATGCCCATAAGAAAAAATTAGTACTGTCTAAATTTAAAATCTTATAAGTATAAAAATATTACAAAGATAATTAAAGAAAGAAGGAAACACATTTAAAAAAAATAAATAAAATACTAGATAAAGTTATAAAATAAAAATCTATAGAATAATTTATTCACTACTTTTTTTTTTCTTTTTTTTTAATTTAAACTTTTATAGCATTCGTACATCAAATGAAGGTTTTTCCATATACAAATAAAACTTAAAATAGTATTAAAGAAACTAATATGATAACATAAATTTTAATATTTGTTTAAAAATTTCTAGCAAAAAATTGATTTATTTAAATTTTTTCACGATAACAAACAATTATGCAGAATCATTTATTGAGTTATAATTTAATAAATTCTTAAAATAAACTTTTCTTTTCTTTTTTTTTTTTTTTTTTTAATAAATTCTTAAAATAACTCTTTATAAATCTTTTATCTAAGAAAATGTGCAGTTTTTAAAACCATATTTAAAAAATTAAATTATCTATCTCTTATTCTGTTGTTAGGTAATAATAATAATAATAATAATAATAATAATAATATCTTATTCTAGTTCAAAGTTTTTTTTTTTAATGGTAAAACACTCTTTTATTATAATGCATGCACACGTTCTATACATTATATTAAATATTATATTCCATAGTGCATTATATATATATAATGCAGGATCTATAGCTTGTAGCTGATACTTTATTAGATGAAAAAAAAAAAAAAAAAAATTGTAAAATTTTTATGGTCAATTTTTGACTGAATTCAGCTTTTACAACTGGAAAACAAATCCTAAATATAAAATTTATACATACTTAAAGTTTTTTTTTTTTTTTCTATATACATATCAGTTTCCTTGAGAGTCTCTTGCCATTTAAAAGTTGTAATTATTATTATTATTATTATTATTATTAATTTACAATATTATGTAAGTACAGTAAACTGCCTCAAATATCTAACTATATAATTTGTAATATTTCTTAAACTATAGTTTATTTTGATTGAAAAGCAATAAAAATCATAGATAACAATTTTACTCGTATAATAAATTATACCGTGTTAGTGGATTAGAAATTATAAGTTTTGCTATGATATTTGGATTATAAAATTATTTTTAAGAAATAATGCTCCCATTACAATTTAAAGTAAACTGAAGAAATGAAAAAATGATGAAACGAATTTGTTTGTTTTCAGGACTGTATGAAATTAATATTGGCGATATACATAAAAACAATAACAGTCTTGGTTTTTAAAATATTCATATTCGAAAAGTTCTTGTGCTTAATAAACAGGTAAGAATTTTCGATTACTAAATTTTTAAATTTATCATGCATAAATTTATTTATAAAATTTCATAACATAGCATAAGTAAGTGACTTTTCGTAATTCAAAGTGATAAAAGTATTAATCAATATTTCTGGCTTTACTTAGAGCGTGAAATACCTATCACTGCCGATAGTCTAGTGCATTTTCCGCTTTTTTTTTTTTTTTTTTTTTTTAAATACTTTTCTTAATTTAAAGTGATAAAATAGTTAATCTTTTTTTTTTTTTTTTTTTTTTTTTTGTCTGTGTATATGATACACTTAACATGTTCGGCAACCAAAAACAAAAAAAGCCTAAAACATTTTTTGCATTTTTAGCTTCAGAATAAAATATCTAAAAGTTTTTGGAAAAGAACAAATTTTATAGCTAGTGAATTTTCTGGGTGTGAAATCGAAATTTTAAAAATGTACATGGGGTAATGAGCTATTCAATAAACATATTTCCCCATAGAATAACGTGGGCTTTGTGTGTTCGAAAAGTATTTTTCAAATGAGCAGAGTTTCTTTCTTTTTTTTTTTTTAACATTATTTATTTATTTATTTATTTTTATAGGTCTTATTAAAGTTACCCCCCCCCCCTTAAACACGCACACATATACACATACATATTTATATGTATATAATATATATTGAAAAAGTGGTGAATTTGTATGGTTTAGTATCGGGTTGCTTATTTTTTCTTTTCGTCAACTTCATTCATTTTTTATAGTTCTTCATGTGATACTTGGTTTCATATAATGCAATGTTTGAAAGGGTTTTCAGTATATATACATATAAATGTTAAAAAAATAAATAAATAAATAAATAAAAATCCGTTATAGGAAAGTCATTAAATTAATGCTTTGAATTAATTACAATAAAAATTTTAGCAAAGTATTATTGTAGCAAAATTTTGCAGTTTTATTTTGCAAGGCTTGAGCTGATTTAGTTTAGAATTTAAATATTAACTTACATTAAAATCTTCATAAAACTGAATTTTATATAATGCATTGATATTTTAAAGATAATCAAATATTTGTATTATTTTTAATAATTATTTAATTAATAATTTCCTAAATATTTACAATTTTTTTTTTTTTTTTTTTTTTTTAATCTACGTGATATATTCCAATATTTTGAGTAAAATTATTTCTGTGTAATTAATTCTTTCTATAAAAAGCAATTTTAGGAACATTTTATTGTAAATTATGTGTTAATATGTAAATTTTGATCTTACCCTGTATATAGCAGATATACGTCTCTGTAAATATGCAATTGGTTTCAAATAATTTTAATAGCAAATTAATTGCAAACTATGTCAATTTTCCTCTCAAATGAATTTTTATAAATTTATCGAAAAATTTCTAGTATTTGAGCTGTCCCGCCCTCCTCACTTCCTCTTCCCTAAGTACACATTATTATAAAGTTATCACTGAATATATATATATATACGTATTTATTTTTCTTTAAAAATACTTATTATTATTATTAAATATATAAATAAATAAATAAAATTGTAGTTAATTTTTTAATTTAAATTATTTTGAAAAAATTCAGTATACATATTATTATTGTATTTCAATGCGCATTTATACATCAGGACTGTATAATTTTAAGACGGTAACATATAAAAAAGGCTTAGAATACCAATGGACTACGCTGAAGTTTTCAGGATGTGTAATTTAGGTATTTTAAAATAAATACTAATTTTTTCTCTCTCTCTAATTGATTTATTATTATTATTATTATTACTATTATTATTAAGTCAGAATTCTTAGAAAATTTTCACGATGCGCGGACATTGAATCTATACCATACTATTTTTTAATATGCGACAATGTGGTGTAGGCATATGAAGAAAAGAGAAAATCGATTATGGTTCAGTTCAGTCTTGCCAAATATAGGTAGTACTTTTTATTTAATTAAATATCCACCACTAAAATTTAACTGTAACAGTCGTTTCGAAGGTTATTTGTTTATTATATATGTATATATCAAATATCAGTCATCAAAATTATTGGTGGTAGTTGACTAAAAGAGTCCCTGAATTTGGAAACACTGGTTCGGTTTTAAGATGTCCCGCTATATAAACGAAAAGCCAGTCTAATATTAATCTTATCAATAGTAATTGTACCTGTAAAGTTATCGCATTTTCCTCTAAAACAACCTTATCGCACTTCGTATTAGGCATGGTACTGTAATTACTATTATTTATACGCACTATGTTATTTTCCAATATAGCTGGGCTATTTCCTAAGTTCTCTGAGAAAATATTCGCACTCGTTATGTAAATTTTAGTCTGTTCTAAAGCAAATTTTTAATTGTTCCATATATTAAGCTCAGCTTAAAATAACATTTGTCATAAAAAAAAAAAAAAAAAAAAAAAAAAAGCATTTTTTTTTTCTAACATTAAAATTGATGAATTATCGAGATTTTGTTTCTCAACAATAATAATAATAATAATTTTTTGACAGCTTTATTATTTATTCCTCATTCCTTATAAATTATTCTAGAATAAATTGTACAATAAATATTATATGAATATGCATGTTTAATGTTTCTTAAGAGAAGAAATATTCAATTCTCATCTTGAATTTCATTTTTAAATACATTTCATTTTTAAATCTTGTGATTACTTATATAGTTAAAGTATTGTACCTCATATATCAAAGTAATTAAATAAATTTAAAAAAAAATAATAATCTGTAACTTTTTTTTCTTCTTCTTCTTCTTCTTCTTCTTACTTCTTCCCATTTTTTACTTAGAAATAAGGAAAGGCCATAGTCAAGTTCCGAAAATTTCAGATTTGTCGAAAATTTTTGGGTTATATTTCAGTTTTAACACTCAACATTATATTCTAAAGTTTAAACACCACCATTTTTTTTTCCCTTGCTACGGTATTTGGAATAAGGGGATATCAACGTTAAATAATACATACGTATGCCCTGGAAATATTGGGTCTTCCAAGAACTTGTCCCCCTTATGAAACCCCCTCAAAATCGTTTGACCATTGGTAGTCTGACATCATTTATCACTTGATGGTGATGTTATCTCATTATAGACCATGAATATGCTGTCGTACTATTGGCGCGTATCGATTAGTGAGACAGGAAAGGAACGCTCCTACGGGAGGACAATTTCCCGAGATGCCCCGCGAGAAAAACTCGACAGCACACAAACACCCATCGGCCTGTGACGCCGCCATATTGCGCGTGGCATGCGCGGATCGACTAACCGATACAGGTACCGACAGCGAGCAGGTTCCTGCCGATAGTACATACAAACTTTATAAAGTAAGTTATATATCTATATTTATTTATGTATGACTATTAGATCAAAAGAATTTAATTTTAAATTTAGTTGTGATTTAAATATATAACCGTGCACAACTGCATTAATAAAAAAATTAGTTGTTTTTGCGTTGTGTATGTTAATGTTTATTTTATTTTATTTTTTAATATTTATGAAATCCCAATAATGGAACAAATATTAATAAAATATCACATGAATTTCGTATCGGTGGCAAGAATTAGTATGTCAGATTTCACATTATTTTATTTATTTATTAATGTATTTTTATTAACATAACTATAAAAAAAAAGCAAATGTTCTTGATTATTAATAGTTATTATTATTGTTGTTGTTGTTGTCATCATGAGAATATTTCAGATGAAAATTTTCTTTATAAATTCATTCTTTAACAAAAGAGCCGGTCAAATTACTGATGAAAATTCAAAAGAAAATTTTCAGTTATTATTGTTAAAATAATAATAAAAATAATTTAATTCAAGAACTGAATACAGAATATGACATACATACTTTTGAAATAAATACATATGAAAATATCATTTATAATGTTATTAAACAATATATAATGCATAAACAGGTTATTTTATTGTTAAGCTAATTTATGAAATTTATCATGTTATTGAATATTAATATTAAAATTACGTTACCGAATGCATTACGTAATCGTCAGTGAAGTATTACTTTAATGCTGAGAAATTCAAATAATAAATAAATAAATAAATAAATACACAATAAAAATAGAAATTTTTTTAGCAAATTAATGTATAAGAAAACGAATAGTTATGTACTTTATTGAACAATAAGTAGTGTAATATTGAGATAGTTTATGTTTTTAAAAAAAGAAAAACATATGAAAATTTCTATAATAATGATTTAATATATTAATTTATTTATTTCAAATGTAACAAATGCATGCTTTTTATTTATTTATTTTTATTTTTATTTTATTTTTTACACAAAGAAAATAAAACTGACACGAAAGTTAGTATGTAAAATTAATAAAAACTAACTCCTCATATACCATTTGAAAGAGCAATAAAAATTTTAAAATAAATATAGCAGGCCATGTAACCTTTAGTAAATAAATATATTATGTGAATATTTTTTTGTGGGAATGTAAGAAAGCAATGTATTATGAAATAATTCTGTATGTTTAATTTCTAAAAAGCCTACGAAAAAAATCATTACATTTTGAACTAATTTTATTTGTAAAATTTATATATTTTAAAGCATATATTTAGGAAAGATATTTCGCAAGCTATTTTCAAATAAGTTTCTTAAGTAACCTAAATCACAATTAGAAGTTGTGTTTTATATTTAATTTTTATTATATTCTCAGTCTGCATTTATTTATCACTGTATTGAGTAGTCCTAAAAATGATTTGTCTTCTCAAAATAAATTTGTAATATGTTTTCGTTTTAACTAACTTCAGTTTTTATCCCTTAGTTATCCTTTATATATAAATGAATTTATCATCATTTATCACTTATTATACAGAATATTTAGCCATCATTAGTTTTATACACTTATGAGAATAAAAAGTTAGCACAGTCTCTTTTTTTTTTTTTTTTTTTTTTTCTTTTCCATTTTTCCCTAAAACTTAAAAATTGACTAAAGAGTTTAGTTTCATTCATGCTGTTTATTCAATAGTTTTATAACTTTTTATTTATTTGTTTATTTATTTATTTTTAATTCAAATTCATGAATTTTTTCTTTTGAAATTGTATTAATATATTTCTAATCTGTGGATAAAAAAATTTCACAGAGAGGAAAACTCTGTGTGGTAGGCCTCTTCTCTCTCCTACCACCTTCCCCCTCCCTCCCCACGACTAGTACAATCAAGAGATCTAAAATGACGTAAACAGTATTTTTACTGTTCCCACTTTATTATTTTTGAAAGATCAAGAGCCTAATATACAGATTATACTGAATTTCCATATTTCGTTAGTATTATTTTATGTTCGAATGATGCCTGTTAGGATTTCATATAATAGGCAAATATTTCTTTTAATATTATTGAAAATAATTAGATCTGAATATTTTTTTTCTTTACACATTTAACTTCTTAAATTTAAATACAGTGAAACCTCTCAAGTTAGACACCCCTCTAAGTTGGACACCTTTTCTCGGAACGGAATGTATCCATAGGATTAACATTATGTCCAACCTCTATAAGTTGGACACCCCTTTAACTCGGAAGTTGGACAGTGAAATACTGTCCTAAGTTGGACACTTTTACCCGATGAGACAGAAAAAAAAGAAAGAAATCTTCCATTTTCTCATTCTTATTTTAGAAATTTTACTTATCCCTTGTAGAAAAAACTGTAAATATCTTAAAAAAAATGTTTCTTGTCACAATGTTTTTATCTCTGTCTTATCTTATAAAAAATACTTCTTTTCTTCAGTTGAAACGTTCACAAATTACTGTAATTTAGTGCATAATGCAAGAATATTTCTTTTTATTGAATTTCATGAATTATCCTTGCTTTTTTTTTAATATTCCACAGAGAGCTTACAGGCATGTTTTGTCTTAGACAGTTTAAAAATTGGCATTAGAAAATACATTTTGGTTGGTAGAGTTCCTCTTCATTTACCACTTTTATTTTGCCTACCAAGTATATAACTTGAGTGTATAATTGCACTAAAATTAATAAGAGAGAGGTCTGTTGTGAAAAACGATGCTGATTCAATTTGAATGCATATCAGCTTACAGGTGATGCTACTATGCTTCAGTTTTCCCCATTCACCGGAAAACTATATCTCAGTTTCTAGAGTGAATAAATTCACCAAACTTCATATGTGAGATAGCCGTCATGAAAATGAATATCAGCTTAATTTGGGTGTAGATCAGCATACAGGTGATGCTAGTTTTACTCATATTCTCTGATTTTCCACCTGACTATCTCAGCATCTATTGGATAAAATTGCACCAAAATGAATGTGCAAAATCTTTATTGTGAGAAGCTATATTGATTAAATTTCCTTGCATGTTAACTGGTAGGTAGCGCTATTATATAAAAAATTATAGAAGAAAGTATTATAATGGCTACAACATAACAATTTAAATTTAAATTTTAAATCGGCAAATTAATTATTTTTTGTATGTAAGTCGTGGATACTTAATTATATTATATGTAGATATGATTAAAAGTTAAAAAGCATGCATAGATACAGCTTAATTAAATCAAGAAAAGTATGCACCCCTATAAGTTGGACACTTTATCTTGGAACCGCAGGTGTCCAACTTAGAGAGGTTTTACTGTAATAGTAATTGATTATTACGAAAAGCTAGTAAATTTATTTTTCTGTAGATTTATTATGCAAATGACAATAAATTAAATTTTCTTCCCAAAATATAAAAAAATATTTTAACCTTAAAAATAAAAAAAGTGACGTAAGGGAAAGATCTAAAAATCAAATAGATTGTGTGCATATTGTGTATATATGAGATACAGAGAAAGCGTGTGTGTGTGTGGGGGGGGATTTCCATTTAATTTTCAATTAAAATGAAATTTTTTTGTTTGTTTGTTTGTTTTTCAAAAAACTATTTACAGTCAATTTTATAAATTTTATCATTCATCTGAATTTTCTATAAAATATATCTATTTCAAGCATTAACAGTTGAACAAAGTCCCATAGCAGAAAAATGCATCTATCGATATGTGTATATATGGGTATATATGTATGTATATGTGTGTGTGTATCATTCAAAGTAAACAATTATTGTGCATTTCGTTTCAACCTTTTGGTAATATTGTCGTATTTTTTTCAACCCCCCCCCTCCTCGTACAAAAACACCCAAGAGAGTTAACGGGCTGTGTGGGGAGTGAGGATATTTAGCTCACAGGTTGTTTCACATATATGTCCAGGAAAGGGGACATTGATTGTATTTTATTTTAAATAAAGGTTTGTCTTGTACTTGAAGGAAAAAAATATTTTATTCATAAGACACGTATAAATAAAATACAGTATCATAAGGCATGCATAATACAATACAGTCTAAGTATATTAACTCAACAGTAAAAATTCCTTTAAATTATTATTATTATTATTAGAAAATTATTTACTCATTTTCTAAGTTTTTCAGAAGGTAATTAAAACATTCACTTGCTTTTTATCATAAGGAAAAAAAAAAAAAAAAAAATCCGTTCATTTTAAAAAATCTAGACAATTTATAATTTTCTGAACATATATTGGTTGTCGAAAAAAAAAAAAAAAGAAAAGAAAGGACAGAAAGAAAATTATTTTTATCATTTCAAGCAAAATGAAAAAATGCATATCGTACAAATGTTTTTTTTTTTTTTTGGGGGGGGGGGGGGAGTAAGCATTTAAAAGGAAATTCATAACAAAAAACTTTTTTTTTTTTTTTTTCACAGATTCCTAATTATTGGTACAGCAAAGAATAAAATATGTTTGGAAAAAAAAATCTATTTAATAATAATAATAATAATAATTCATCATTAAAATGGCCAAACACCAGGTAAGTAGAGGTAAAATAATGAATAAACAACCACATATGGAAATGAAGCCGTAACCGTACGCAAGGCAAAAGATTAAAGAAAAATTAAGATGAATTATTTTCAAAATATTAGTGGGCGAGATTATATATAGCAAATGTGATCAAAGTATAGCAGCAAAAAATGATAATAACTAGAAATAGAAGGAGCAGAAGCCACCATGGCTTAAGACGGGTTATAAAGTTAGAAGACAGAAATAAATAAATAAAATAAATAACAAATAGAAACAAATAAAAATAATAAATAATATAATTTAATATAAAACTATCTTAAAAAGAAAAGAAAATCAATAAAAAAAAAATTATTATTATTATTATTGTTGTTGTTGTTGTTGTTGTTGTTGTTAGGTTCTCCTTATCAGATATTTATTTCATTGTAAGATTTTTTAAATTTATAAATGTATACATATAATAAAGGCTAAATCATTTATTTTAAAGAAGAGAGTTTTTAATTAATTAAAAACAAAATAATTAAAATGTGTAGCATATTTTATTCTAAATACTACTAATTTAACTTTATGATGTTTTATAGAGAGAGAATTATGTAAAGGAACTCGTGTTCTATCAAGTTACAGAATATGAGAAGAAAGAAAATTACAAACGCATGCTATAATCAAAATAATAATAGTAATAATAAATGATCAGACGTATTTATTTATATGAATTCTTTGTATTATTACGTATAACAAGTCGAATTGACAAACTTTTCAAGAAATATTTAAAAACAGCATGGCATTTTTTAAACAACAGAAATTAAAACTTGGAGACATACCCTTACAAATACCTCATTGACTCCTATAAATAAAATTTACATAAAAAAAAAAAAAAAAGACTTAAATATTATTATTATCTGAACACTAAAAATCAAATTAAAAATTTTCTTTTCTTAATTTTTGTATTACTGTTTCTCATTTATTATTATTTTTTTCTTTTCAA
>OZ005656.1:188458158-188620658 GCA_963930645.1 Salticus scenicus | reverse complement strand
TGATTTTTAAATTATTATAGTTTAACAATAGATTTTAAACATATTAGTGTGGTATACACAACTTTTTTTTTTTTGGGGGGGGGGGGGCGGAGATGTTAAATTTGTATCAAATTATAACAGATCTATGGTTCAACCAATCATTTTATACGTATGTACGATTTCCTTCGCAAAATACTGAAAATTTTGCACCTATGGGATAAGGAATTAATTAAATGTATAAAAATTTTTTCCTGTGTAACTACTACTATAACAAACGAAAATTTATTGATTTAGAAATTCATTGCAATATTTTAATTTAAGTTTTTAACCATATTTGATTTATTTGCTTTGTTTTTAAATTGAAAGTAGCAAATTAAAGCAATATTTTGACGTAAATATTTTCATTTGTATGTTAATTAGGTGATAACTTATCCCCCTTCCTTTTTTTTTTTTATTTAATAAATAAAAAATAATAATTTTCACATCTTTAAAAATAAAGTTTGATTTTTAATAGGCAAAAAATTAATGTATTTAGGCTTATTTAAATTGATAAAGGAGTAGTCGAACGTAGTTAATTACATTTTAGAATTATAAATAAATATTTGCTGATTAGAAAATAAATAAATAAAAATACATATCTTGTGTTACAATGTTCTGTTTAATTACTAACTCACTTTTGTTAGTATTGTTAATATTGATAATTTCAATTTTATTAAAATTATGCATTAACATTTTTCCTCTCAAACTTTTAAAAGTATAATTACTTTTATTTAACGATTTCCTTCTATTTTCCTTCTAAAATTTAATAATTATTTCATTGTAGAAAAATATTCAATTCATTCAAGAACTATATCCCTTTAAGCTAAACATTAACAATTTAATATCACACTGGAAAAATAATTATGTTTTAAAGCTTTATTTATTTATTTTTCAATCCAAGTCTTTACTAATAAATAAAAAATTATATGATTTGTTTTTTCGAAATTTCAAAGGAAAATATTATGAATTAAACGAAAAGTACGGGGTAGTACAATACATAGTAATGAGATTTTATGAATAATATTGTTTAAAAATAGCTATGCACATAGTAAAATAGTACATTAAATTGATCCTAGAAGTTCTTTTTCTGCTTTTTTTTTTTTCCTTTCTTTCTATCTTAAAAAAAAAAAAAAAAAAAAAAGAAAAGAAAAGAGAGAACATCAGGAAATAATAAAATTCTTTTTATTATTATTGTTGTTGTTGTTCTTATTATTACTTGCTATATTTTTAAAGATTTCTGAACGCAATACATTACATACGTCATTAAATTCTTTTACTCCAAATACCAAATTATAAAAAAAAAATTAAATCACTTATTTGTAATATTCATTATTGTGCAAATTTGTTTTTAAAAAGTGATAATTATAAAATAAAAAAAAAAAATAATAAAAATATTTATATTACAACAAAGTTACATGTAAAATAAACTATGTTTGTTATAAAAATTTTCTTTTTCATAAAACTTAAATTTATACTTTTCTTTTTCTCCCAAATCTGGTGATATTTGAAGAAATTAAAGATTCCCTGCTACGTATACTGAAGGTATACCGGAAAATAAAAAATCAGGATACATTCAGTATACGAACAGGTGATCTGCATATTCTTCTGGAAAAGGTGAATGCAGTGAAAATTCATCACAAGAGGAATCATCTTCTTATTAAACACTTCTCTTCTGAGACAAGCCTTCTCTGCCGAAAGTATGCTCCTCGGCCAATCTTTTTTCCAATAATCTAATCTACAATGGAAGACGAAAATGTAAGTAAAAAATTATATTATTTTATCAACTATACGTACGTATAGTTTGTTATATATATCAAATTTTAGATTCTTCATAAAATATCATTAATTTTTTTTTTTAATTTTTTTTTTTATTTTTTTAATTTTTTATTTATACACTAATATTCCAGAAACAAAGATAGCAATTATTTTTATTAAGTACAAATATATAATTATTCTTTTCGAAACAGAAAACTTCGGAGCAGAAATTCGATTCCAGTAATCATATTTTAATCCCTTTTCTCATGAAAACAACATCAATAATAATAGTAATAGTAATATATATATATATATATATATATATATATATATTAAGTACGACAGAACTATTTCTTTCAGACAGCGATTTTGCGTTGTTGCCATTTATTACACCTTATATTTTCCAAAATGCCCGCCAATATCCAATTTTAAAATTTGATTTTGTAAACTGTCTTAAAATATTATGTCAAATCTGTAAAAACTTTTACATTTTCCAAGACCTACTGATAAGTGAGAAATTCATCCTTGATTACATATAAAAACCAACTATTACTTATTACTTACAAAATTTTGAATGAACACCATAAAATGCAATAAACTCGCAACAATTGTTTCGGGTCGAAAAAGCACACGACCCTTCACCAGGCGAACAAAGTAAGCACGAGTGACGCTTCGACTGCAACACTCGTGCTTATTTTGTTACATGAATTCTGATACGAATTTTTACTCCAATAACTTGCTGGATCTTTAAAAATATTTTTTAAACATTAACTTAAAAAAAAAAATGTAATAAAAGTGTTTGCCGTTTAGCTTCAAATGAGGCTAAACTGACTTTGTGCATTCTGCCCTAAATACACTACTTTAAATATAATACAGCTCAAAGTAGTTTATAATTTTTTTATTTTTCATTCCTTTAAAAAAAAAAAAAAAAAAAAAAAAAAAAAAAAAAAAAAAGGATGGGAACCTTTAAAAAGCACCTCAAGCAGTGCGTCCAACCAAAGTCCTAACAAATGGAAAAGAACAACAATTAAGAAAAACGTTGTTTATCCCAAAACTAAAGTTCGAGAATTACTTTACCTATCAACTGACCCGTCCATTGTCCGTACACTTTATTTATGATAAAGATAATGGATTTTGATCATTTCAGTGTTCCTATATTTCAGATGCTTTCTAGGAAAAGCTCCGCTTATTTAGAACGGAAAAATAAAGACCGGTCGAGAAATTTTGCGAATTTTAAAAAAGGGGAAAAGACGTATAACCGATATTGTGCGGCGTATAAACAAAATATTTTTGCATTACAATGAATAGAAATGAATCTAAAATTCAGTAAAAGGGCGTATAATTGTGAAAACGTATAAACGAGAGGCGTATAAACGGTGCTTTACTGTAATAATACTTTTACGTCTCTTCCTCCTCCCTTCTCTCTTTGTTAGAATATGATTACTCTTTCGAAATTAAATATAACGCAAGAATTTGTAATTTTTTTTTAAATATCTTTTTAAAATTATATCTTGTTGTTTTAACGTCTTCCCTTAAAAACATTCCTTAAAAAAAGAGAGAGAGAGAGAGAGACAGAACGAAATAAAGAAAAAAGAAATGGATTACTTTAATGCAGTATAACCCAACGTAATTAAAGATTAGCCATATTTTTTTATTGTATTTATCCTCCCCCCAATAATAATAAATAAATAAATAAAACAGTAAAATAAAAAATCTGTTTATATGATTACTATTTGAATTCTCATTCGTATTGCCATTCCAATATCTTGCTGGACTTTATAATATGTTTCTTAAACTTTTTTAATAGCGCAAAAAAGTTGTTTTTAATAAAATATCATTCCCTGCCTTTAAATACATTTGGTCCTGAATACAATACTTTAAATGTAATATAACCTAAAAAAAAATAATTGTGATTATTAATATTATTACTTTTATTATTATTATTATTATTCATTCCTTTTTAAAAGAACCTATTTTGGTTACAATGTGAACTCTCCCCCGAATTCTAATATCTTGCATGATTTTGTAAAACCTATTTTAAATATTAACTTTAAAAGAAAAAGAAAAAAAGTGTCTGTTATTTTTCTTGAAAAATAACTCCTTCTTTTTCAAAGTACGTCTTGATGTTATCTTAATGCATGTTTAGATGATTTCAAACTATGAGCATTGAATTAACATCGAATGAACATTGTAAGCATCGACATCTCTGAAGATTAAACCATGGCCATTGAGCGATTCGAATTACCATCAACATAGATATTAAATTTAATATAACCCAACGTAATTAACGATTAGTAACATTTTTCTTTTATTTTACCCATCCCCTCCCCTAAAATATTTATGATTACATTTTGAATTCCCATTCTCATCTTTATTCCAACATCTTGCTCTTTCTTAAAAAATTAACTTTTTAAAACTGTAAAAAATATTTATTGTTTTGCTTCAATTATATTTTATACCTTTAAATATATTCCGTCCTAAATACCTTGCTTTAAATTCAATACAGTCCAAAGTAATTTATAATTAGTAATATGTTTTGCTCTTTAGTTTCTACCTATCCGTTCCAACAAAATTTTATTTATATTGCGATGTGAATTCTCATTCAAATTCAATATTTCGCAGGATTTTGTAATTTATTTTGTTTTATTTTATTTTATTAATGTTAGCTATACTTTTAAAAGTACAATAAAAAATATCTCTCCCCCCCCCCCTTTCAATAATATATAACATACCCTTTTATATTCCTAAAAAATAAATAAATAAATAAATAAATAAGGCGGGGGGAGGAGGGTTTTCAAAAATAATTACCCAAATTAAATTCCCAAAAGTAATTAATAATTGGAAATATTTTAATTTTTCTTATTTTATATTTATTTTTACATAAGAAAAAATCTGGTGTGAAACAACCACACGACTTCCATTACTCACTATTACACGTATTATATGCACTTTTTGGAAATAATGTGATCGGAAGACATAGAATTGACCTAATGAAATAGACACCTAAAAATTTTCCGGTAAGAGAAAGTTAATACACACGTAAAGACATATAAAACAGAGTTTACATAGCGAGTTAAAAAAAAAATAATAATAATAATAATAATAATAAAAGGGGTAGGGTCGTTTTTTTTTTTTTTTTTTTTTCTTTTACACCAATTTCAGAGATCTAAAACTGATCTATCTAATCAGGGTGACTATTAATTTTCCTGTAATAACCACGTAAAGCAAGAGAAAGGATATCTAAAATGGGTTTGTGTAAATGGGTTTGTCAATTGCTGACCGGAAAACAACAATTACATACAAAAGAATATTTAAAAGAGGGTTAATATTGAATGTTTGGAAAAAAAAAAAAAAAAAAAAAAAAAAACATACAGCCGTTTTGAAAGGAACGCACTTGCAGTACCTGAAATTCAGCTATTTATACAGGACGCCTATTAATTTTCCTGAAATAACCAACTATATCATTCGAAAGGGAATCTAATAGAGTGTTTATACAGTAATTTTGAAGAAAATCGTTAGAGCCGTTTTTGAGATACGGACTTTCGGCCCCACTTCCGCTTTTCCAATTTTCACCAAAATTTAGAAAATTCATCTGTACACCAGACTTACCTCAATTCTGAAGTTTCGCAGTTTTATCTTTATTAGTTTCGGAGATATAACAGTCAGAAGATTCCCCACACACATACACAGGCATACATACACACACAGACCAATTGACAAAAACCATTTTTTTTTTTTACTTAGGTGACCTTAAAACATTTAAATCCGGTGAAATCTCGATATGGAATTTTTTGACCGAATACAATACTTCCATTACCTACGGTAGACGGGTAATGGAAGTAAAAAATTGATTTCTGTGATTACACTTTGAATTTTTGCTCGAATTCCTATTCCGATGCCTTGCTGGATTTTGTAAATTTTTTCTAAATTAAATCTTAAGTGAAAAAATGTGTTTTTTTTTTTTTTTTTTTTTTTTTTTTTTTTTCTTTTCCTCCTTCAAATATATTTCCTACCATTAAATGCATTCCGCCTTGTATGCATAGCTTTATATGTATTATACCCCAAAGTTATTCATGATTAGTAATTCTTTTTATCCCCCCCCCCCTCTCTCACTTTTTATTAATTTATTTATTTTAACTCCTTCTTCTCGAAAAGAAACCTATTTTGATATGAATGTAAATTCTCATTCGAATTCCAAAATTTTAAAGAATTTTATAGAATCTTTTTTTTTTTTTTTTTTTTTTTTTTACATTATCGTTTTTTGAAAGTATAATAAAAGTGTCTGTCGTTTTTCTTCAAAAATATCTCTCCTTTTAAAAGTATTCTTTTAAGAATACGGGGATTTTAGATGAAATTTCACTCAAAAAAAATTAAGTATTAGCAAAATTTTTGTTTTATTTTTCATTCTACTTTTTTTCCAAAATAATAATAATAATAAAACATTAATTATAACAATTTCGCTTCTTATTCCCTTTCCCATTTTAATATCTTGTTTCATTTTGTAATAGCTTTTTTAAATATTAACTTTTTTAAAAGTGTAAAAAAAAAAAAAACGAAGAAAAATAAGTCTGTTTGGAATTACAATTGGAATTCTCATTCTTTTTTTTATTCCATTATCTTTTGTTGGATTTTGTAATACTTTCTTTAAAAATAACTTTTTGAAATGTTTAAAAGTTTAAAAATGTTTGTTGTTTTGCAACAAATATGTTTTCTACCTTTAAATGCATTCCACCAAGAATACATTGCTTTATAAGTGTAATTTATCCAGACATATATTATAATTAGTAATATTTCTTTTTTTTTTTAGCCCCCTTCCTTTTAAAAAAAAATCAATCTGATTACAATGCGATTTTTTTTTTTTTTTTTTTTTCGAATTTTAATATCTCGCAATATTTGGCAAAAACTTTTTTAAATAATATTTTCTTAAAATAGTAATTATAAATGTGTCTGTTGTTTTAAAATCTTCCTTAAAAATAAATAAATAAATAAAATAAATAAATAAATTAAAAATGAATTTTAAATACAATATAACAACCTTCCCCCCCCCACCCAAAAGGGAAAAAAAATAGCATTTTTCCCCCCCTCTTAAAAAAAAAAAAAAAAAAAAATAGGAAGAAGAAGAAGAAGAAGAGAGAGAGAGACAAAAAAGAAGAAAGCGAGAGAAAGAAAGAAAGAAAGAAAGAAAAAAAATCTAGTTAGGATTACAATTTCAATTTTCATTAGAATTGCTATTCTAGCGTCTTGCTGGATTTAGCAAGATATTTCATAAATGTTAACTTTTTTTTTAAGTGCAAAAAGTATTGTTACATCCCTCCTTTAAATGGTTAAAACACAGTGTACACCCTGAATACACTCTTGTGTATTCAGGGATTTGTGTGATGTGTTAAATTTAAAAGAGTGTACACCCTGAATACATTCTTTTACACCCTGAATACATTCTTTTAAATGTCGTGTAATCCAAAGTGATTTATGATTAATTACATTATTACTTCTGTTTTCCTTTCTTTTTTTTTTTTTTTTTTTTTTTTTTTTTTTTACTCCTTTCCCTTTAAAAGAAATCTATTTTGATTAAAATGGGAATTCTTATTCAAATTTCAATGTCTTGCATGGCTTTTTAAGATCTTTTTTATAAATATTAACTTTTAAGAAAAAGATTAATAAAAGTGTTTGTGGTTTTTCTTCAAAGATATCTCCCTCTTTTTATAACCATTCTTCCACACATTTACATTGATATTAAATGCAATATAACCCAAAGTAATTAATGATAATATTTTTATTTTTATTATCACCCCCACCCCACCCCCCGCTCTCAAAAAAAGGTCATTACCATCTCATTCCTTTCCAATATTTTACTGAATTTTATTATATTTATCTTAAAAATTAACTTTCTTGAAATTGTAAAAAGTTTTGGCTGTTGAGCTTCAAATAAATTTTCTACCTTTAATGTAATTCTACCACGAATACCTTGATTTAAATGTAATTAAATTCAAAGTAATTTGTGATTACTAACAGTTTTAATTTAAAGGAAGTATAGTCCAAAGTAATTTATGATGAGGGATATTTTTATCACTTTATTTATTTATTTTTATTCATCACCTCCAAGAGAAATCCATTTTGATTGCAATGTAAATTCTAATTCAAATTCAATATCTCGCAGGATTTTGGAATTTTTTTATAATATTAACTATTTTGAAAGTATAATAAAAAGGTTTTCTTTTTCCCCTTTCAGAAGCATTTGCTTCTCTTTAAGAATATTCCTCAAAAAAAAAAAAAACATTTACTTTAGAATGCTACCTTAATGTAATTAATTAATTTTTAAGCATTACTTTATTTTTATCATTTTACACTCTCAAAAAGAAATCTGAATTTATAATTACATTCACTCGATTTCTTATAACAATGCTTTGTTGGGTTTTGTAATACATTTATTTATTTATTTATTTATTTATTTATTAAGTTTTTTTTTTTTTTTTTTTTTTTTTTTTTTAAATTCTTTAAGTATATTTCACACCTTTAAATGCATTCCACCCTGAATATATTGCTTTCAATTTAATTTAGTAAAGTCGAAAGTAATTTAAATGAAACAATAATTTTACCTCTCTCTCTCTCTCTCTCTCTCTCTCTCTCTCTCTCTCTCTCTCTCCCTCCTTTCCTCCCCCCTTCCCCTCTCTTTTACCTTTTCCCCTTCCTTAGAAAAAAAAAAAAAGTTTTTTTTGATTTTCATATGAATTCTCATTTGAAATCCAATATCTTTCAGAATTGAGTAAAATCTTTTTTTTTTTTTTTTTTTTTTTTTTTTTTTATGTTATCATGTTTTAAAAGTATAATGAAAGTGTTTGTTGTTTTCCAACAAAAAATATCACCCCCTTTTTGAAAACATTCCTCCAAGAATACACAAATTTTAAATGAACAACAAAAAAAAAAAAAAAAAAAAAAAAAAAAATTTTTTATTGTTATTCATTTGAATTCTTCTTTCAATATCTTGTTCGCTTTTACAATAACTTTTTTAAATATTAATTTTTTTTTTAAAGTGGAAAAACTGTCTGTTGTTTTGACTCAAATATATTTTCTAAATATATGCTCTGAATACTTTGCTGTTAATATAATACAGTCCAAAGTAATTTATAAATCTAGTAATACTTTTACTTCTCTTTAGCTTTTGAACCCTTTTCCCTCCAAAATAAAGCTATTTTAATTATAGTGGGAATTTTCATTCAAATTCCAATATCTTTCTAGGATTTTGTAAAATATTTCTAAAATATAAATTACTTTTAAAGTTTTTAAAGATATAATAAAAGCTTTTCGCTTTTCCCTTCAAAAGTCTTTCCCTCCCTTTAAAAACATCCACCAAAAAAAAAAAAAAAAAAAAAAACTTTTTTATGATTATAATTTGAATTTTTATTCCAATTACTATTCCTATGTCTTGCTCGATTTTGTAATATCTTTCTTATAAAGTTAACTTTTTTAAAAGTGTAAAATGTTCTTGCTATTTTGCTTTAAGAATGTTTACTACCTTTAAATGCATTCCATGTTGAATACTTTGCTTTAAATGTAATTTAGCCCAAAGTGTTTTATATTTAGTTTCTTTCTTTCTTTTTCTTTTTTTCATTTCTTTTTGTTAACCCCTTTACTTTTATAAGAAATCTATTTTGAATTTTCACTGGAATAGTATTTTGTAAAGAGGACGAACAGACGTCTGATCCTGAAAAGAAGACGTCTGATTACTATTTGAATTGTTATTCAAATTCTTATTCGAATATGTTAATGTATTTTTTAAGGTTTTTCTTAAATAACATATTTTTATCAAAATTGTAATAAATGTATTTGTCGTCTTGCTTTTATCGTACAGGACCCCCTTAGAAAGACCCCCTTCGAAGGACATTCCCTCCATGCAGCTTTCATAACAGCAGTTTTGCTCACTAATTTCACACAGTAATTGTTTGATATGTTTACTATCGTAACTTTTCTCAACAGTAGCAATTTATTAAAACCAAAATTTATTTCAAAATGTTACACCAGCATAATGTTACATCCGACCATCTGAAGATGCTAAAAGCAACACCAAAAAGTGTGTGAAATGGGGGTAAAAAAGATAGGTAAGAGAGTTCATTAAATTGCAGTTATTTTAAATAGATTTAGAGAATTGCTTTGAAATGCATCGTATAAACCAAAACCGAGATCTGAAAAACCAGAAGTCATAAACAAAAGCCAGCTTGATGGGTTAGTATAGCAATTAAAAAGAAATTACAGAAATTAGCAATTTTACAAATAATGCATTTATGCTAATTCGAAGTATTTACGGGATAATATATTAAAAGAAACTATTTTCCAAGATATTAGTCTAACGAATGCGACAATTTAACTTAAAATAAATAAATAAATAAAACAGAGCTGAAACCATAGTATAAATTATAAAATATGTTAAGGTCTTAGAGTTTTTTGTCAAAGGGATCAAACAATGATTAGTCTGGGGTGACAAAAGTGGGATTTGATGGTGGGAGCAGATGGATATTTTTTTGTACGAAATACATCGAGAAAAAAGAACTTCGTTTAGTCGCCATCAAGGTGGGAGTTCATTGAGGATGTGGCCTTAATTTTGTGCTGTAATATGTGCAAAAGGTCTAGTTTTTCTTTATATGGTTGCCAAGCAGTCAACTTGTCATAGAGATATTGTAAAACCAGTTATTAGTCATTTCAAAATGTTATATGGATTAATTTCAAAATAATAATGTCACTATACATAACACTAATTAAAAAAAAAAAAAAAAAAAAAAAATTAAAGGCATCAGAGTTCTTGACTTTCTGGTGCTTAACCCAAACTTAAACCTGATGGAAAATGTTTGAAGTATTATTTGTCGTATTAGTTATAAAAACAATCACCAGCATTATTCTACTGAAAAACTTACAGCTTCGAATTGATATGTTTAATTCGATATAGAATCAAAAATTACGCTGTACTTAATTATTCGATTGACAACGGTGCATTTTACGTTATTTTAATGACCTTTTGTCCATTTTTAAAAAACTTTTATATAGCACTCTTTTGTCATCATTTAAATTTCGGTGAAACATAAAATGTGTAATTCAAAATTTCTACTTGGTGTATAAAATGCAACGTATGTAAAATAAATGTACACAAGTTTACAATGACTGATTCAGAATTTCTCCAAAAAATTAATGCCTATGTTAGTTACTGAAGTGAAGACGACCTCGTAGAAGACCTGTTGGTTGGTTGGTTGGGTTTTACGTCGCCCTAGTGCTGAGCAATGGGCAATTGGTGACGGTCTGGAATTCCCCTCTAAAGGTGGTCCGATGACATGCCATCACAATTTTGATCCTCCACGGAGGAGACGAGGAGACGTAGAAGACCTGAATTGAAATAGCATATTTCCAGAAGACCAGATTTTTCTATTGATGAATCCCAGACCATTGTAAATCCATTGCGTACACTGTCAAAAAAAAGTCCTGTTTGCTGCCAAAAATTTTCTGTAATTCAGAAAAATACGTTCTATCAACGTAATTTTTCCGTTAATAAAACGTATTTTTCTGAATTACAGAAAATTTCTGGCAGCAAACAGGACTTTTTTTTTTTTTTTTTTGACAGTGGAGCTCTATTGTGGCATAAAACAATTTCAACTCAATATTTGTTTAAAGCCTAGAGAAAAATATGAGTGTCTGAACTTTTGTATCGAAGTATACACTGTTAAAAATAAAATAATAAATTTCACCAGAAAAATGGTTCTAGTTAGCTGCAACCAATATTTTGGTGCAATGGTTCATCATTTTAGTGATGCCATTTCAGTAGTAAGCACCACTGAAATAGTGAAACTTAGAACCAAAATATTGGTTGAAACTAAAAATGCTGAAGTAGCACGATTATTATGGTGAAACGTTGAACTATTATTTTTAACAGTGTAGTTATAAAAACGAAAAGAAAAAAAAAAAAAAGAAAAAAAAAAAAAAGAAAAAAGAATATTTGAGATGTTTTATACCTATTTAAATGAAGACTACTGCACGACTGTGACTGAAGCAACGTGTTCGATTTGAGAGCAGTCACCATATTTTATCACGGAAGGTATGCGATGGCTGCGCTACTTGCATAATCAAGATCCATATCTACACGTGTCCAAAGGGTTGAATGAAAAATATTCATTTATTCATTATTTATTCTATTTTATTCCATGATTTATTGACTTATTTTTCATGCTTTCACTCTTCTTATGCTAATAGAAGAATTTCTAATTTTAGATGCTACATTCATCATACTTTTTTTCCATTACTTTGTTGGGAGAAAGGGAGTAATATATTAAGGGAGCCAATTACCATCTTGCATATCCTCAGCCATGCTTGTTCTTGTTTCTAACATTGTGCTGTCTGAAAGAAAATAAGGAAACAATGCTTAGAAAGATTAATGATATTTTTTCTAAATAAGCGAAGGATAAGCAATCGTAAGATTTATTATACTTTCGATATTTCACACCATGCCGTGTACTCGTTTAGATAGTAGAAGTTAGTCAGCTTGAATCTGATTTATAGTTGTTAGTTTTTTTTATGCTTTATATTGAGAATGCGTGTAGCTTTGTGACTTAATTAAAGTATCACGATGTAGTAAAACATAAATAATGAGACCAGTTTATGTTCTAACAACGACTCTGACACTAAATTTCCCCCCTCATTAACTTAATGTTTGATTATTTCCATTAAGTTTATAATTTCCCGATCTTGATCAATAATGGCACACAAGATTAGTTGTAAATATTGAACCCTGCGATTCCATGTATAGGTAGCTATACATATATAGCAATATATAGATTTGTAGGCATATTTTGAGAAAAAAGAATACTATAATTAAGGTAACCAATTAATAGTTTGCATGTCCTCAGCCATGCTTATTTTTTATTTCTAACATTGTGCTGTCTTGTAGGAAATAGGGAAACAATGCTTAGGAAGATTAATGATATTTTTTCTAAATAAGCAAAGGATAAGCAATCGTAAGATTTATTACATTTTCGATATTTCATACCAAACCATGCTGTGTACTCGTTTAGATAGTAGAAGCTACTCAGCTTGAAACTGATGTATAGTAGTTAATATTTTTTTATGCTTTACATTGAGAATGAGTGTAGCTCTGTGACGTAATTAAAGTATATAGATGTTATAAAACATAAATAATGAGACTAGTTTATTTTCTAACAAGGATTCTGACATTAACCCCCCCCCCCCCCAATAAATTTGATGTTTACATATTTCCTTTGAGTTTTTTATTTCTCGATCTTGATCAGTAATGACATTCAACATTAGTTGGAAATATTGAACCCTACTACTCCGTGTAATAGGTAGATTTTGGGAAAAGGTAAATTTATACGCGTATTTCAAGATGATCTAGTTAAGCTATCACTGTTCATAATTTCAGTTCAAACTTGAACCACTATATGGAGTGATTTATAAGCAATACCATAACATGATTCAAGATCTATTTTAAATGTTCTACTTCTTGCGATTGCATTTAATTTGCACCAAAACTTGGAGCTATCATACATCAACTCACAAGGGAAGTATGAATCAGTAAAATTCCTATTGAAACCAAACCAAGCATAAATTAAAGAGCGTGGTCGAAAACATAGGGTAAAGTGCAAATTTTGTGCAACATCTCACCCATGGGCCAAGATAAGACCCTAGCAAATTTAGCCCCTTTTATCAAAATCAACGAAACACAGAAGTGCCAGGTGTTTCACTTGAGACAAGAAGGTCTTCAGTTCGATCCCCATCTCGGTCAAATTTTGAACCTTTTTCTATTTAAAACATAATAGTACCAATATTTGGTTCAACATAAAATTACTAATTCATGGTAAAATGTTAAATCATCGGCTGGTTGCAGCTACTTCAGTACCAAGTTTTGGTTCAAACTAACACCAATTTTTTAACAGTGGTAGCTAATAACCAGTTTGCATAGTCTCAGTTAGTGAAAATTCTTGTTTCTAACATTTCTGCTATCTGAGAGAAAATCGGGAAACAGTATATCACTGTAAAAAATATGTCTTATTTGCTGCCAGAAATTCTCTGTAATTTGAGAAAATACGTTCTGACAACGTAATTTTTTCGTAAATTACGCGTATTTTCTCAAATTACAAAGAATTTCTGGCAGCAAATAGGACAGTTTTTACAGCGACTTAGAAAGATTAACGATATATATTTTTTTTTAATTAAAAAAGGATAAGGAAAGATGAAGTATAGTGCATTTTCGATATTTTTAATCCTTTTTCTGCACTCATTTAAATAATAGAAGTTAGTTAGGTCAAAACTAAATTACAATATTTCAAATTTCAAATTTCTTAATAATAATAATTAATTTATTATTTAAAATTTAAAATTTCTTCACATACCATAAAATAAATACAGTCGAACCTTGTTAATTTGAATCTCAAGGGGAATAAAAAATTTGCTAATGTTATCAGTAGTTCATGCTTTCTGTAATTCAGAAACTAATCTTCATTTTGACGAGGATTGTAAAAAATGTTTATGTTGAAAGTAATTCGCATTAAGCGTGTTCACGTTAACGTGGTTCGACTGTATTTGCATTACCGATTTCGAAAAGACGTGGTCTTTTTTCCTCAGGTGAAAAAAAAAAAAAACACTGTACTACCTGCACTGTTAAAAAAATGCAGAAAAAATACAGAAATTCTCTGTAATTTCAGAAAAAAAGTCGTAAAATACGTTTTGTCTACGTAATTTTTTCGTAATTTACGCCTTTTTTCTGAAATTACAGAGAATTTCTGTATTTTTTCTGCATTTTTTTAACAGTGTGGGAGGAAAAGCAAAAAGGCTTTTGTTTTTTCTTTGTTTTGTTTTTCCTTGCTTTTATGAAAAGAAAGAATGCTTTTGATATGTTTCTTGTTTTTGCCTCTAAGGTAGTAACCCCCCCCCCCCCTCCCGCTTTTTAATGGTGTTGAAGAAGTTTTAAAGTTTAAATATTTATTGTTTATTTGTGACATTCTGACAACAACTGATCCATACTCACTGTAAAAAATATGTCCTATTTGCTGCCAGAAATTATCTGTAACTTGAGAAAATACGTTCTGATAACGTAATTTTTTCGTAAATTACGCGTATTTTCTCAAATTACAGAGAATGTTTGGCAGGAAATAAGACATATTTTTTTACAGTGAGTAGGTAGCTGTATAAGATAGATTTAAGCAAAAAGAGTAACCTATCAGGGTATTCAATTACCAGCTTGCAGATTTCCAACCATGCTTGCTCGTGGTTCTGACACTGTTCCAACTGAGAGAAAATTGGAAACACAACACTTAGAAAGAATAATTAATATGAAGTAATATTTATTATATATGCTTTTTTTTTTTTTTTTTTTTTTTCTAAATGAATAACATATGAATAATTTTTAATCGAGGAATGTAGAGCAAAATTTTAAGCTAAAAAGATGACGTAAGTATTATTGACAGGTCCTTATTGTAGAGCATGAATATAAATGTATGATTTAAATTAAGACATTAGAGCTGCTCTTCAAAAATGCACTTTTTCCCCTTTCCCGGGTAATTATTTGTAAATTTTTGTTGCATTGTTTTATAAAGATATTTAATTAAAAAAAAGAAGTTTTTCGATCTCTGCTTTTTTTATTTCACTTTTTCAGTAAGTCCCCTTTTTAAAAGTGACTAAAAAAATAAAATAAATAAATAAATAAATAATAAATAAATAAAATAAAATAAATAAATAAATAAAGTTATTATTATTATTATTATTATGTAGATTAATTAAATAGCCTTGATTTAACTTAAAAAAGTAAAAGAAAAAAAATATTTTTTATGAAATGCTCACTAAAGTAAAACATTGGAAAGAGAAAAGGTAAATCTGGCTGATGCGTAACCTTAGGATATCTTAAGTATTTTCTATATGAGTATGTAACTACACTGTCAAAAAAAAAAATAAATAAATAAAAAAAAAAAAAAAAAAAAATGTCCTGTTTGCTGCAGTTTGCTGAGGGAAATTTTCTGTAATTCAGAAAAATACTTTCTAACGACGGAAAAATTACGTTGATCGAACGTATTTTTCTGAATTACAGAAAATTTCTGGCAGCAAACTGCAGCAAACAGGACTTTTTTTTTTTTAACAGTGAATGTATATGTATATATATGTATATGTAGTTTTCATCTTTTTTAGATTATATTTTTTAGAGAGGAAATCTGTAATCATTTATCCAGATTTTATCTTATGGTGGTTACCTTTTTTTTTTTTTCCCCGGTTTTTCGTACGGCGAATTTTGTATCAAAGTAGGATTGAGAAGTGCTTCCCAGGAGTTTTCTGTAATATAACAGATTTTCTTGTTTTTTTCCCCACGGTGTAATTATATATACACACACACACACACACACACACACACACACACATATATATATATATACATGTTTATATGCTTATCTCGAAATCTTTAAGTGTATGCGCATACAGCATGTGCAGCAAGTTATTAACGTCTTGTGTGATATAAATATAGTGGAATTACTAAAGCGCAAAGAAACAGATTTGCATCAAGAGGAAGTTTAAGAAATAATAATAATATCCATTACTTCATAATAATAATAATAATTAGCAGCTGCTGCATGTAAATCCTTGAAATTCTGCCTTTTTCCCCCCGCATTATTGATAATAAATAATATAAGTGTAATTAAGTAATTTTATTTATCAAAATTTTAAAAACGTGTAGCTCTAAGCTTACTAAAAATCTCTTTAGAACGTTCATTTACTCTTTTAATTATTTTTCCCAAATGTATTATTTATCTGCCTATATTTTCTAGTACTGCAATTATTTAGAGTGCTTCTTTATCTGCATGTGCAGAAAGTGTTTACAACAGGGCGTAAATTTCATGTACAATTTGAGAAAACTGTTACAATATGAATAATCACATTTAAATCTGAGACAATGACATTATTTAGAAAATTAATTTTTGCTACATTGATACAATAATTTTGAAGTATATTAACATTAACGTAACCATCTCTTGCTAAAACCTCAATCACGTTAAAAAAAAAAAAAAAAAAACTGATTTATATCATGCTAGATTCCGATGACCCTTGCAATTTACCGCTTCAACACTGCACAGAGTTACTTGTCAAGTTCCCGCCAGCCATCCCGGATATGCACTCTGAAAAGCTCAGATTCCCTTCAGCGACTGATTTACGAGCCCGAGCCACAGTGAAACCGGTTGTAAAAGCTACGAGTACGCGTACTCACGCCTGCACGCACTTGTATACCTGATAAATTTGGTCCGCTATAGCGATTAACTTGTAGTATTCAGCGATGAATAATCGTATCTGATGCATAAAGGTGAATGGAGATATACTGTCGTGGAAATATGAAGCCCTTGAAACCAGAAAGGATCGTCAAGCATTTTTAGGAAAAAGGAATTAAGTGCTACCATACTTTACTAGTCCGATTATGAAGTTGTGTCGCCAGAACATTTTTCAAGAGGGAACAGACTTAAAAATTTTAAATTTTCCGTGTATTTCAGAACTTTAGTTATACTCACATGGTTGATGGGTCGAATTTTTATGGGTGTAATTTAAGCCAGGAAATTTTATTTAGAAAAATTATACAGTTTATTTCCGAATCCAAAAAACTTATTGACTCTTGACTCGAACCCCACTCGCAAGAAAATTATGAAGCAACCGGTGACCCGAGGGTAGGGTCGATTTGATTCTAATTAGCTCTTTGGCATAAAATGTATTTGGCAGTTTAGATTCTAATGCTATGTATTTTGAACTTTAATTAAAACTTTATTTTTTTAGTTATTAGAATTTTCTTTGTCCCTGTACCGTCGGTAACAAAAGTCTCCGAACACTAGCAAAAATTCCTATATAAAAAAATCTGGAGTGACTCCACTCGACTTTCCGAACATTGAGTAACTAACAGTTTTGTAGATAAAATAAAGAAAGAGGAATTGCTAAACAAACAAAAGAGAGAAAACCATAATAGAGTGTTTTTTTCTCCATATATCACACGAGGTTTTATTTAACGCTACTGAACTTTGAGCCCTTAGATCATAATGATAAAGAATTTTTCGTTTTGTCCCTGTAAAAATCTATAGATGCTAGATTCACCAAAATGCTTATAGTTAGTGCAACAGTGATTTATAATATTCATACAAATTTTCAGCTCAATTGAATAAAGCGTTTAGATGCTATCGCACTTTTAAAAATTTGGTCTCATAGGCCATAATGATAAAGAATTTTTCTTTGTGTCCCTGTAAAAAAACTGTAGTGCTAGATTCACCAAAATCTATACAGTTGGTGCAAATGCGACCTATAACATGTGTACAATTTTTTTGCTCAGATTAATAAGGCGTTTAGACGCTATCACGCTTTTAAAAATTTGGCCCCATTGGCCTTAATGATAAAGAATTTTTCTTTGTGTCCCTGTAAAAACACTATAAGTGCTAGATTCTCCAAAATCTATACAGATTGAGTATCTGTGACCTATAATATGGGTATAAAATTTTTGCTCAATTGAATAAGGCGTTTAGATGCTATCGCA
The DNA here is from genome assembly GCA_963930645.1 of Salticus scenicus. Taxonomy (NCBI): domain Eukaryota; kingdom Metazoa; phylum Arthropoda; class Arachnida; order Araneae; family Salticidae; genus Salticus; species Salticus scenicus. The sequence continues at coordinate 188,602,345 of OZ005656.1, read as the reverse complement.
CTTTTAAGATTTTGGTCCCATAGGCCATAATGATAAAGATTTTTTCTTTGTGTCCCTGTAAAAAAACTATAAGTGCTAGATTCACCAAAATCTATAGGGTTCGTACTATGGTGACTTACAATATACGTACCAACTTTCAGGTTAATCGAACAAAGCCTTTAGACGCTAGCGTGTTCACAGACATACACACATACACACATACACACATACACACACACATACATACATCATCGTAAAAATAGTGAAAACGGACTCAGGGGACCTCAAAACGTATAGAAACATCAAAATCTCGAATCCGGATTTTTGACATGATTACAATACTTTCCTCACTATAGTGTTCGGAAAGTAAAAAGTACACTTAATACAGTTTTGTTAAATAAATGCTTGTCGAATCCTGTATTTAGACTGACTAAGAACAGGATTCGACAAGGATTTGTTTAACAAAACTGTATTATGTGTACTTTTTTTATATAGGAATTTTTGCTAGTGTTCGGAGACTTTTGTTACCGACTGTATACTGACGCCTATGTATTTTTACGTATTTAGCTTGAACAGATGGGCCAATTCCGATCAGACTTTATTTACCACATAATATTTATACTGATATTTATGACAAAAAATAAGATTTTAGTTGTAAGGTAAATTTAATCTTTTTAATCCATATCTCCATCAGTGTATAGAAATATCATTAACCACATGTTTCATATAAAAAATTTATTCTCATCAAAGTAAAAAATATATATATATATATAAATGAGGAAATGGGTGAAGCGGGTTATTATTGAAAAATATTGCAGCCGGTGAACAATTTTTATGTAAGGGAATGGCAGCCTTCCTTACATAAAAACTTCTTCGACTAAAACTGTTTTAAATTGCTGTTTAAAATGCACTAGAAATGTTCAGATTCAGTATTTCATATGTTACACTTATTGTATATGTTACTCCTATGCTACTTCAGTACTTCATATGTTATATGCAAACTGTAATAATATATCTATATAATAATGTATGTACTAACAAAAGGATTATATGTGTGTGTGTATATATATACTTTTTTGTGTATAATAGTATGTATAATTTTAATATTAGAAATTTTATTATGTTGAGTCGTTGTTAAAGAAACTTTTACATACTTTTCTATAAACGAAGTTTTCACATACAAATAAATACAGATAATTAAAAGAAGTCTTGTAATCACATGCTACAGTGACAATGAATTTCCAACATTATTTTTTTACAGGGTGAACACAAACACTTCTACTTTCTTCTATATGCAATAGAAGAAAGTATTAGTTTCGTAAAAATTTTCTACTTCAGGTTTTCGATGAATTTACACGTTTTGAAATGTCTAGAAAACAGTTTGACCACGTTAAGAAAATAAAGCAACTTCTCATATTCAGTTAGAAAAAGAAGAGAAGAAAAACACGTATTGGTTAGATACTTATAAATTCCTCTTTAACATACGTAAAAGATTAGAAGATTTTCTTTCAATTACGATTAAAATTTCATGTTAAAAATACAGAGCTTTTTGCAGTAATTTTTTGGAAACTTCAGGTACAGATGATAAGTCAGCAACAATACTATAATAAATATCAAATTTCATATTATGGTTGAAGTTAACAGTCAATTTAAGGAGTTCATATAAGTTTTCTTTCTTTAAAATGTGAGCTTCAAAACTTTTTACTTCAGGTTTTTGATGAATTTACACGTTTTGAAAGGTTTAGAACACAATTTGGCCACGTGTAGAAAATAAAGCAACTTATCATCGTCCATTGAAATAAAGGAAAGAAGAAATACACATATTGGTTAGATATTTTTAAAATCCTCTTTAACATAACACGTAAAAGATTAAAAGATTTTCTTTTGATTACGATTAAAAGTTCATGTTAAAAATACAAAGCTTTTCACCGTAATTTTATGGTATCTTCAGCTACAGATGATAAGTCAGCAACAATACTATAATAAATATCTCAAATTTCATATTCCAGTTGAAGTTAACAGTCAATTAAGTTAATTTCATTTAAGTTTGCTTCTTTTAAACTGTGAACTTCAACCTTAATATGAACATTGACATATATTAGTATTGTCGCTGATTTATCATCTGTACTTGAAGATGCCATACAAATTACGGCGAAAATCATTGTAATTTTAACATGTATTTTTAATCGTAATTAAAATAAAACCTTTTAATCTTTACCGTGTATTAAAGTGGATTTTATTAGCAATTTTAGAAGATGTCTGCCTGTGTGTGTATGAGTGACAAAATTTTGTCCAAATATATCTTAAAATCTACTACAGAGAGTTTTATACAAATTGATGCGTAGTTACACCTTGACATAAAATAGTGTTTATCAACTTTTGATGAAAATCACTCAACGGGTGGCGTTAAAAACAAAATTTCGTATAAATGTGCAAAATGGGAGTTATTTTCAACAAATCACTGAAAAATTAAAAAAGAATAATTTATAATAGAGGTAGTAAATTAGGAAAAAAATTTTAGTATATGGAGAAACATCGATTTCCCCCCTCCCCCCCCCCCTGTGAATAGTTCTCTTTCCCCGAAGAGAGGGAGGGGGGAGAACAAATTTTCACTATGGGAATATTTTAAAAGATCTCGCCAATATTTTAAAAATGAATAGTTGAACGTATTATGTGTATGATAATTTAAAATAAATTTATCATTTTTCTTAGCTATTATTTATAGCTGCATAAACTGACTTTCTTTGGATATTTAGTGCTACACTTCTCTGGAAGGACAATCATCTGCATTCATCATAGAAGATAATTTTAGTCAATAATAATTTAGAAAAAAATCCGTCATTTTTTTTCAGATATTCCACAAAACTTCGAATTTCGAGTATGTTCAAATTATTTTTGCCCCATCTGTACGTAAAAAGGTTAAACAATTTAATATAGCTATAATGTATTGCACCATCTTCGACTATAAATGGTTTATTATCATCCAGATTACATTATGTCACATTGGACTTAAATTTTTGAAAACAAGAATTTTCAGTAACTAAGTTATAGTTTGATACTTAATTTTTAAAAAAGAATATATTTGTAAGTACAGTCACTTTTCTAAATTAAAATGTAAATTAATGTAAATTTTACTTAATTTCAAATAGTTAAAGTAGTTAAAATTACAGTGGTATAAAATCAAAGGCTAGTGAAACATGTAAGTCATCTTTTTGGAAATGTGAAAATTTTCTCTAATTTTTCTCTTATATTTAACTGAAAAATAATAATGGATTGTGCATTTGTGTTTTGGAGGAATAAACCCAGAAAATTAAAAAAAATAAATATAGAATAAATAATAAAGAAAGTTTTTTTTTTCTTTTTTTAACTAAACATGAATCACTATATATGAAAAATTTATTCTATATAGGAACATTTTTTGGCATACAGAAACATTTATAGCTATAATGATAATTTTATCTGTGGTTTTGTTCAGTGTTGCCAATTTTAGGGACTTTTTTCTTCAATATCTACCATTAATTTTAATTTTGCCTATTCACATCGAAGATTAATCGTCTGCCATGCCATGTATATCAAACATCATTCCACAAAATTATTGGTGATTATATTCAATAAAAAATTCTCTAAATTTGCCAACACTGGCCTTGTCCTCTTTAGCCTGCCAATTATTTATTACTTTCTTATATGTTCAATGGAAGAAAGTATTCGATTTGTAAAAATTTTCGACTTCTGAATTTCAACAGATTTACACGTTTTGAGAGGTCCAGAAGACGATTTTACCATTTTTAGAAAATGTCTGTCGATCTGTCTATATGTGTGACAAAAGTTTTGTGGCATTTGTATCTTAGAAACTACTCATTTGAATTGCATATGAATTTATATGCAGATTCACCTTGACTTAAATTAGTGCCTATCAACTTTTGGTGTCAACCGCTCAACAGGTAGTGCTGCTATACAGCAATTTTCACAATTTAAGGGGAGGCTATGTCTCAGGTTCTTAGGTTCTGTTGCGTATAATCAAACAAAACCTAATACATAAGAGAGCCATTATGAGACATTATGCTGATTTAATTTGGATGCTTATCGGTTGATAAGTGGTGCTGCTATAGACTAATTTCCGCAATTTAATGGGAGGCAATATCTCAGGAATTACTGGACAGAACTGCATGTAAATTTATATATAGATGCATCTTGACATAAATTAGTGCTTATCAACTTTTGATAGCAATATCTCAATAGGTGGCGCTGTCATGCAGCGATTTCTGCTGTTTGATGGAAGTCTATATCTCAGGTTCTATTGCGTATAATCAACCAAAACTTGATATGTGTGAAGGGCATTTTGAGAGATTATGCTGATAGAATTTGAGTGCTTATCGGTCAATAGGTGGCGCTGCTTTACTGCAATTTACCTAAGAACGGAAAAGCTATATCCCAACTTTTATTGCATATAAATGTACGAAACTTGATTTGCGAGAACATTATAAAAACGCATATTTTAAGATGTCATTTAAAGAGAATAAAACTCGCTTTCTTTCGATATTTAGGGTTAGTTTTTCTCTAAGATGAAAATCGCCTACATTCATCATCGTAGATAATTTTAGTAAATAACAGTTTTAATAAATTTTTTGTACTGAGTGAATTTGCATAGGAAAATATATAAGAAACTCTTGTGGTGGCCACAACATCCTAGTTTTTCCTTATCTAGAATTTTCTTTAAATATCTTAATCAATTAAACCATTTCATTGTTCAAAATAAACAACATGTTTTAAGAAATGACATTGTATTCCATATGTAACTTTTTTGTAACTCTTAATCCTTTTTTCTGTTCCTAATATTTTGTTCGCATATTGCATAAAGTCCTTGTAGATTTACTATTTGCAAAGTATTATGAAAAAAATTAGCTCTTTATAACATAAATTCAATTTTTGTGAGAAAACAAAACAAATAAACACACAAACAAAGAAAAAAAAAACCTATACTCTATCATTAATTTTGCTTGTTTCCGACATTACATGCAACTTCTAGAAATTTTACAAGATACCAAAGTAGCTAAGTTGTAGCATATTCTTTGTATTGATACCCTATATATTCTATAAAAAATGATTGATTTTTACTAATTTAATTTTATTACAAATGCATAAAATAAAAAAGATTTCATGGAATCCAAATTTTATTTTAAACCAAAATTTAATGAAATTGTATTGATTTTATTTTGAATCTGTATTTTAGCTTCTCTTAAATAATTCTCTACTAAATTTTTGACTTTCCTATGGAAATCTATTTATTTTTGTTCAAGAAACAAAGTTAAATTTAAAGAAAGCTGCTATCTATTGACTGATGAATCAAAGTAAATTTTCATGAAAATGTAGGGAAAAATCTCAGATGAAGTCATCTGGAAAAGGAATGCATGCGAACCTTGCCGATAGAGGGCGTTACAAGAAATAGCTCAGAAAGATCAAAAGGTATTTGGAGAAAATGGAGTTTTGAAAAATAACTTTATTTTGGTCTACAACTACAACAAGAGTTTTTAAAAGATTAAATCCTTCAAACTTTTGAAAATGAAATAAAAATGAAACATTTTAGAAAATTAAATTATACATTTCTGTTTGGTAAAAATATTGAGTTTTATTAAAAAGTGAAAAATATAAAGAAAAACAATATCTTATGATTTTTATTTTATTTATTTATTCATGTTATTTTATTTACTTATTTATTTTTCACAGCTGTGTCTATGAAATTTTTTTAATTTTTCCTGTTCTTTTAATTGTTCAATTTATCTTTCAAATTTATTTCTTTTTCCATACAAGATTAGTGCACCCTATACTATTAAGCTTAAAATAGCTAATGTAGCATGAAATCTTGTATTTTACCATGTTTTAATTAACTTCGGTTCTTGTTTGTTTATTTGATTGTCCGTTACAAATCTTGCAATCGATTTTTAACTAACTTCCCTGTTCCCTACTAACTAGACATTTGAAACTTTCAGAATAGCTCAGAACCCGGTGACAACAGGATACTTCGAGGCCCGATTTTCGAATTTTTCATTAGTTTTCTTTTAATTAATTAAAATATGAAAATAATAACCTCCTAATAGCTAGAATAATTATAAGATTAAAAAAAAAAAAAAAAAAAAAAAAAAAAAAACTTTTATATACATACCATGTTTTAAATTTTCTGATAAATCATAGAGCTCTTATCAATGTGCATAAAATTTTTAAACTGATAATGACGTCAATTTTTGTAAGATGCATAATCTAACTTTTTATATTTTTTTAACGTTCACGTTTAATTAAATGTATTTATTTTTATGTCGAAAGAAAATTAATTCGTAATTTTTTTTTTTTTGGCAACAATTAAATTATAGCTAATGTTTAATATTTTAATGGCTATTTTAACGCTATTAGGATGTTATTATTTTCATATTTTAATTAATTATAAGAAAACTAATCGAAAATTCGAAAATCGGACTTCGAAGTATTGTGTTGTCACCGGGTTCTGAGCTACTGTGAAAATTTCAAATGCCTAGCTAGTAGGGAAGTTAGTTTAAATTCGATTGCAAAATTTGTACCGGTCAAATAAACAAACAAATATGAATAGAAGTTAATAAAAACATGGTAAAAATAGCCATTAATATGTTAGCTATAATTTAATTGTTGCCAAAAAGAAAAAAAAAAATACAAGTTTATTTTCTTTCGACATAAAAAATAAATACATTTAATTAAACGTGAACGTTTAAAAAAATGTAAAATGTTAAATTATGCATCTCGCAGAAATTGACGTCATTATCACTTTTAAAAATTTTTTACGCATTGATAAAGTGCTAATGTACTTCTACAGCTATGATTCAACAGAAAATTTAAAAACATGGTTTATAAAAAGTTTTTTATCTTATAATTATTTAAACTCACTTAAGAGATTGGAGAACCCGAATATTAATCTCTTCAGTTTGAGCGACTTTTAATAGTTTCAGTTTTTAATAAGTTTTTATTGTTCTTTTTGTTAAATTATAATATGAATGGACACTCTAATTTATTGCCAATGTATAATTTCTCATTCAATTTTTAAATCAATATCTTTTTGTTAAAGTTTGATATGATTCCTATTTATTTTCAATGTCTCTTATTTATTGTTATGATTCTTATTTATTGTTAATGTGTCAATTCTTGCTCTATTTTTAAATCATCTATCAGATCCCTGTTTGATTTGTGGATTTTTTGGGATAATGTTGAAGTAAGTATTGTGATTTTGGTTAAATATGTATTAAAACTATTACGTGTTATTTAAATTAAATTATATTTAGTAGTATTTATTTATTGGGGATTATGGTGGCATTTCATCATCTGTTTTCTTGCATTATATTATTTATATAAATTAAATCTAAATGATAAAAGTTATTATGCATTAAATACATAAAGATATTTTGAGGAAAAAAATAACATTTTATCTTCATGATGTTGTTGTAATGCTTTTTGTTGTATATCATCTAAAGTTAGTAACATAGATTATTTTTCTAATATTATTTCTGATATTTTTTTCAATCAATTTTATTTTAAATTGACACTAATGTTAAAGTGTATTAAACTTTTTTTTTTTTATGTTTATTATAACATTTGAATCCTTTTGTATTAAAATTTGTGGGGAAAGTATTAATTGAATTTCCATTCTCATGTTAGTTTTATATTCGTTGTACTAAAAGTTATTTCGCGTGATAATTCTCACATGGTACACTTTTCAACAGCTTTTGCTTAATCTGATGTAAAATCTAATGAAATAAATTATAAAAATCTTATAAATTACAACTTTTATTTTTCCCAATTTCTAAAAACAGAAAATAACTCCTTTTTTTTTTTTTTTTTTTTTTTTTTTTTAATTATATCACAAAATTCAACATATAAAAGAGAAAAAAAGAAGTTATAAAATTTATTATTTTATTATTTTATTGCTATTTCCTTTTCTTCTTCTTTTTTCCAGGAGCTTTTTCTTTTTCTCCCCCCCCCCCCCCTCTCTCTCTCTCTTTTTACCTCAAGTAATTCTGTTAGAATTATTTTATGAAATAAGAATTATTTCTTCTTCTTTTAAATTATGTCTTTATTATTAGTCTTAACGTCAGTATTTGATTTTTTTTTTCTTCAACTTAAATTTTCAAACTTCTTTTTTTTTTTTTTTTTTTTTTTTTTTTTCACTTTAAATCGATATTTTGCGAACTAGTATTCTACCAATTGAAACTTTCAGTTTTTGTAGAAAAATAATATTTAATTAAATTGAAAATAGTAAAAAAAAAAGCTAGCTTTACATTAAAGGCTATTTAATTTTTTTTTTTTTTTTTTTTTTTTTTTTTTAACGAAAAATTATCCGGGTTAAAATAGATATTAAATATAACTACTCCATTACAGCTTATTCAAATACACTTATAAAATGTATGACTCATTTTATAATAATTGTTAAGGTATAAATTTTGCTAACTATATCCATTTATTAAAGAAGGATTCCTTTTTCTTTCCATTTTCCATCATTAATAACTTTCTTTAGTAATATATATTTTGACCCACCTTTAATAATACACATGTAATCGCATTTAGCAATGATTCTACTTATTAATTAAAGTAATACTCGTAGATGTTTTAATCAATAAATGCCTGTTCCCAGCTATATTGGATATCATTTTATAGTCTAATATTTCGGGCCACGTTGAATAAAATTCCTTTTAGCTGATTAAACCGCAGATAGCGAATACAAATCATTGACTTCAGCTGTGTGACAAAGACATAAATTAAGTTTCTATGATTATATAATTTTTACAGTACTATATTAAGAGAACCATGATAAAACTTTTTATTACTATACTTATGAATTATTGATAAAATGCGAAATTTTGGGGGTTGTTTACTTAGGATAAATTATTTGATATAATGTTCTTCATACTCCAATTGCAAATTTAGGAAACTAATTATATTTTACTGCCCCCCCCCCCACCCACCCAAAAAAAAAAAAAAAAAAAAAAAAAGAAGAAGAAAGTCTTGTCCCTCAATTAAAAAAGGAAGAAAAAAGAAGAAAAGAAAAAAAAAATAGAAAAAAAATTGTTACATGTTCATTTTTTTTTCCTTCATAAAAATAAATATATATCTATCTGGGTTAAAAAAAAAAAAAACTTTCACTTTGCAATTTTTTTTAAATTGGAAAGCCAACGGTTCGTTCCTTTATTATTTATTCTAATATGTTATTTTCATTTTCATGGTTTTAAGTTATTTTTTATTCCTTGAGTTTTATTTCACCTTCCTATAAATTTTATGTAATTAATTACCTTGCTTCCTGTTTTTATTCGTAAATTTCTGTGTATGTGTTTTGCCATGAATTTTGTAAATTTCGGCTCTATTCCTAAGGAGTTGCAGAAATAGATTTATTTTGCATACAATATTCAAAAGATACCCCTGAAGAAGTATTCATTTTGTATGCTTTCATCATTTAGATTGATATTATTTTTTCATTTCAATTTTTCTACTTCTTCATGTGATATTGTTCATTTAATCTTGTACAATTTTCGAAAAGATTTTTTATAATATATAAAATTATAGATATTTTCAAAATATCCTTGTTGTATAAATATATCATGTGATTATAATTTGGCCATCATTAAATATAACTATAAAGAGTGTATAATATTTTAAAATATAATATATTTGATTAATTTTGTTTGTATAAAATTGATTTATAACTATCGATAATTATTTTTTAAAATATAATATATAGGATTGATTTAATTTATTTAAATTTGGTTTATGAATTTCAATAATTATAAAATTGTGGTTTATTTTTCCCCTAATAGTATAAAAAATATTCATTATAACTTTTTATCTTTTTAATCACATGGTCTAACAGTGGATTTGGGGAAAGTTAGGCGCCCTACAAACTAGTTTAATCCACTCTTTCTGTCTTGATGGCTAAGCCTTGTTTGCTTTTGCTCCTTCTAATTGTTATTTCTGCTTTTCTTTGGTTAGCATTTGCCCTTCTTTCACATGTTTTTTAGTTCTTATATCAAATATATTTATATATAATTCCTTTATGGTTATTTTTATTGCCTGCAGGCATAAAATTCCGACATTTCTAAATCACCCCTTGAAGTTTGATGACACTGCCTAGAACAAATAGCGAAATGCAAACATTTAATTATATATATATATATATATATATATATATATATTCTTTCTTTTTTTTCTCCCAGTTTAATTTTTAGATTTTTTTTCCCCTCGCATTGTAGCTTTTGTATGTAATATCAAAGTTAGTTATTACTTTCTTCTATATGCATATATAGAGAAAATATTGGATTCGTGAAAATTTTCGAACTACAGTTTTCGATGGATTTACACGTTTTGGGATGTCCTGAATACGATTTGACTGTTTTTAGAAAATGCCTGTCTGTCTGTCTGTGTGTATCACAAATTTTGTTGACGCTGTATCTCACGAACAAATGAATGAAATTTAACCAAACTTGGTATTTAGTTGGACCCTGACATAAACCGGTGTTGATTAGATTTGTGGAACAATTGCTCAACAGGTGGCGCTATTATTGTATTTTTTCTAAATTTTTAACATGGCAGTATAGAACAAAATTTCGTATAAATGTACATAATGAGAGTTATTTTAATCGTGTGATTGTAAAATTCATATGAATTATTGATAATTGTAGTAGTTAACTAGGAAAAAAATATTGTGCATGTGGGAGCATCGCTTCCCCCCAGGTATCGTTCGAAAGATTCCATCAATACCTTTGAAACGAATGGTTGAACTATAGATCTGTGATAATTTAAAACAAAGTTATCGATTTTTTTTATCTTTTAAAGAAAAAAAAACTTGGATGATAATCTTAATTCTTCTGATTTGCAAAAAATTGACATCTTTCGGCTTTAGTGATAATATAATTCTGTCAGATAAAATTCGTCTGCATTTATAATGGAAAATAATTTGATAAATAATTTGTATTGAATAAGTTTTGTGTAAAATTATACAGAAGAAAGTCATATGGGGGCCACATCATACTAGTTTTTTATTTTTATTTTTATTATTTATCTTTAAAAAAATAAATCAGAAGCTGAAAACATTACAACACGAATTCAAAAGTGTACATAATAAAATGTTTTCAACACTTTTTTACGCTTATCTGCTAAATCTAAAGCTGTTTTGAATTTACAACACAGATATTTATATGCTTGAATTCCCAGATTGGCAATAAACAATCATACCACTCACTGCAATAACTTTAGCATATATGTTCAATGCTTTTCTTTTCTTCTTAATATTTTATACATTTCGTTTAATACTCTCTAAAATAACTTTTACAAGAAACCGAAAATTCAAGTGCCAGTTTTATACATTTTTACAACTTAGGATGCAGTTGTAAAAATAACCGTTTCGCGGGCCTTTTATTTTGTTCTACCCGGAGAAATAAAGAACGAGCTTCAGCAGTTTGATGGCCGATTTAAGGCATCCTAATTTCAATAACCCACCTCATCTGTCACATCAAAAATCCTAGAGATTACATACTTTCTTGAGTGGCCATAAACTTGTTATGGCCTCAATTCCATCTTGTATACAAGATATAAAATTTTAATTCGTTTTTAAAGACGAGAAATTATTTTTATTTAGTCATCATTTATTTATGGACTATTTTTTTCTCATACAGAAATGATTTTTCACACGGCATTTTTATGTGCCTCTCCTGAATGCATCATATATATAGAGACTACGAGAAAAGTGTGAGCTGAGAAATTGATGATTCTTTTTTAGTATTTGAATGATTCTTTTGTTTGTAAGTAAGTGCATATGTCTTTCTTTCTATTGTGATTTAACAGGTGGATTTCATTCTAATGTCAATATTCTATCTCATCTGTCACAATAAAAATCTTAGAGATTATACGCTTTCTTTAGTTTTAGCTGTAAACATGCTATTGCCTCAATTCTGTTTTGTTTACAAGATGTAAAACTTTAATTAATTTTTAAAGACATCATTTCTTTCTGGACATTTTTCGCCTTATACAGAAGTGATTTTTCTACTGCATATGTTATATATAGAGAAATTACGGGAAAAGTGTTAGCTGAAGAAAAGATAACACTTTTTAGTATTTGAATCATGCTTTTGTTTGCAAGTGTGATATAACAGGTGGATTTGATTCTATAATATCAATAATCTTCTCCATCTATCACATTAAAAATCTTAGAGATAATATACTTTCTTGAGTAGCTATAAATATATTATTGCCTCAATTCTATTTTGTTTACAAGGTGTAAAATTTTAATTCGTTATTAAATACATCGTTTATTTACGGACTGTTTATTTATTTATTTTATAAAGAATTTTTTTTACATACGGCATTTTTATGTGTATCTCCTGAAAGCGACATAATACAGACAACGCGAAAGTGGAACGAAGAAAAAGTGATCCACTTTTGGATTCGAAACATACTTTTGTTTGTAAATTCGGGCCTATTATGTTAAGGCCTTTTTTGGTTTAACTGGTTGATATAACTAGTTGACTGTGGTTATAATGAGTTGATAAGTTAAGTAATATCATTACAGATAATATGGAAAAGTGAGAACTAAGGAAAATATATTCATTTTTATATTTTAACCATGCTTTTGTTTGTAAGTATGGGTACTTATATCTTTCAGACTATTATATTAAAATCTCTTCCGATTTAATAGAAGGATATAACAGGTGGATAAAGTATGCCATATCCTAGCTATTGCATACTATCTACACTGAAAAAAAAAAAAAATCTATTAAAAGTACAGGAAAAATCTGGCAGCTGGGGGGCCAGTTTTTCTCCGTCAATATATACAGTTTAAAACCGTAAAATTGTATCACTGATATATATTTTACACAGGAATCCTGTAAATCAAAAAGGTTTTTTGTTAAAAGTATAGTTTTGTCCTGTATATTAGACGGAGAAATACTGACACCCCAGCTGCCAGATTTTTCCTGTACTTTTAACAGTTTTTTTTTTTTTTTTTTTTTTTTTTTTTTTGTTACAGGGTAGAATTTCTGTAAACTTATCCCGGTCTCGAATCTATGTATGCAAGAAATAACGTTTTAATTCAATTTTAACGACGAGAAATAATTTGCATTTAGTTATCATTTACTCGTAGATTATTTTCTTTCTCCTTTCACATAAATTATTTCTCGCACGATATTCTTAAGCCTACCCTGAATGAGTCTCATTGAAAGACTACGCGAATAAGAGGATTCTTCCTTGTATTTAAATTATGCTTTTGTTTGTAAGTTGTGCCTGTGTCTTTCATTCCATTGTGTTGAGGTCTCTATTTCTGTATGACAGGTTGATGTGATTTGCTATGCAGCGGAATAAATATTTTATTTATTTAAATTATCAGATCTGAAGATGAAATGCATGTGAGACAAACCTCCATGCGTGGATTGTTTGAACAATTGGACATCCCATATACACATCTTAGAAAGACAGTCACAATTCTTTTGTGTACGTAGCGGAGATTTTGCTCGGTGCGTATATATTACACATCATTCTTTATTCTTTTTTACTGTTATTACTTTTCTTTAAACAGTCGATGCATGTTGCTTGCGAAATTTTTTCAGTGTATGTGCACATTTATCATCTATGTGATTGTGTTCAGCACTTTACTTTAAAGCTTCTTTACTTTTTAGTTCGTGAAATTTCCTAAGGCTGCTCTTTACTTCTTTCAATTTCTCCGTCTCCGTCAGACAATTTCCATATTCCTACGTAGAAATTTTTTAGTTCATGAAATTTCTAACTCTGCTTTTTACAATTTCTCCTTCTCCGTCAGACAAATCTCATAATATTCAACGAGGAAATTTTTAAATAAAATTACTCTTTGTCTAAATTCTCTCTCTCTCCCTCTTTTTTTTTTTTTTTTTTTTTTCGCATAAGAAAATTCACAACGGTTATATATATATATATATATATTTTTTTTTACCAAAAACTGACTTTTAAAATTTCATCTTGTAGATATGAGAGCGAAAATTACATTTAGTTCTCTTTTTTTAACCCCCCCCCCCCCCCCAAAAAAAAAGATAATAATAATAATAATAATAATAATAATAATAACAATATTAATATTAATAATAATTAAATAAATAAATAAATAAAAAACCTTTTTGGAAAACAAGAACAAATTCAACACATGGGAATTTTCTGAATATAAAGGAAAATAATTCGGTAATGATTAATTATGTTTAAAAAATTTTCACATAGAATAACATGGGCTTTAGCTGTCGACGATGATTGGCAGAGAACCTCTTTATATCCAAATTGCCTAATTTCTGACTCATTCTTAAATTCAAGTTAAACGCATGTCTTTTTTTAAATGCATGAAGACATTCCAATTCAGATGCATCAAAATATACATTTTTTCCCCCCCCTCCTTTACATCAGTGAAATTCATGTGCGGGAAACGTTGTCATAAGGGAACAACTTATTCTAACTCGAGATACAAGAAAAGAAAGACGAAAAATGGGATTAATTTCTTAATTATTTTTATAGTAATTTCTAAAAATCGATTCAGTAAATGCATATGCGGAAGTTTCCCGTTGTTAATCTATAATTTTATTTTTTCTGTTAATTTTTTTTAAGATGCTGTTTTATATGGATTTTGAACGCCCTCCCCCTGTTTTGTTCGTACTCTAAAGTGCGGGACATTTCTTGTTTTTCCGCCTACATTTTTCATGTCTGACCCCATATTACTATACAAAAAAAAAAAAAAAAAAAAAATGCTTCTTTATGTATGTTTTACCTACTTTAACAGTTTGGCTTATGAATTCAGAGACATTCTGTATATGCATAGTATAATAATAATTTATATAATATTTCTATAACGTGGACCAGTTCCGATTATATTTTATTAAAACGATACAGTAGTGATGTAATTAATAAAATACGCGAGGATAATAACTAATATTAATAAATGGATAATATTTAAGCACGCGGACTCAGCTGAATAATTAAAAAAAAAAAAAAAAAAATGACGACATTTGTCTTATGAGATTATTTTATGGAAAAATGTATTTTTAAAAGTTGCATCTTCAGAATCTTAGAAAGCGCCATTTTAAACATAACAATACTTAAAGACAGAATATGAACTATTATCATAAATTGACCAAAAAACACAATCATGGAAAGTGTAATCAAAAGAGGAATTAGTTTTTTTTTTTAACAAAAAACTGTGCTAAAAAAAATTAAAAAAAAAAAAGTTTTTGCGAACATGACGAGATACATTTAAAAGTCGTCATGGGGGTCCTATATTAAAACTGTACTGCTGCGGAAGTATGAAAACTAGGTTGTCAACCATGAATTTCATTTTTAAATCTTTCTTTGAATGATTTTGGTTTCACTGTTGCACAATTTTAATTTAGTTCTAATAATACTTTGGATTTGGCTACGTGTAAAGTAAAATTATGATTTGGTGGTGATATTGGTATAATATTTATGAGTTTCAAATTTTAAAGGTAAATAAGAAAAGAAATAAAAGTGCGGAAATTTTACTCGGGTTTGCTAGTAATAATAATAATAGTAAAACCATGTGTGCTAAGTTAATAAGAGTAAAATCCAAAATTATTGTAAATTTATGCATGCACTTAATATTCTTTTAAAATAGGAGAAAAATGGTTTCGATTTTTCCAGATTACAGCTGATTCTCAGTTTTGATTAAATGGAAATTTTAATTGAAATTTCGCCATATTTGTATATTAAATTTTTCTTTTGGAGACACTATTGATAGCAAGTTTAAAATGTTTTGTGAGTTAAAATCATATTTAGAAATAATAGATTACACTTTAATGCCTTTACGTAACGTAACTAAATGTAACCTATACACGCAAGTCTTCTTTCTATAAATACGTATTTAAAATGTTCTGAAACAATACTTTCCCTCCTCAATCAAGATTTTTTGAAAATTCTTCAAAGTTCATTTTAGATAGATATTTTATTTTCTATCGAAATAATTAGTGTTTATGTTTTCCAAATGTAAATTATAACATATTGCTCATTCCTGAATGCTTCTCTATTGCAGCTGCTTTCAGAAATTTTCTAAGTTTAACTTGCCAATCTAGAGCCAATTTCTTAAAAGTGCTTTTATATTTACAAAAAATAAATAAATGCGTAAAATAACAATAAAATAAATTAGTTTAGTTTAGTTCCTAAATTCTATTTTTATTTTTACTTATTTATTTATTATTGCATTTAAAGAAAGAAAAGAAAAGAAAAGAAAAGAAAGAAGCTAATAAAAAGTGCATCGAAACGAATGTATTTTAGATTTTAAAATTACCTTAAATAAAATATTATACTATTACTCGGATAAAAGTTTTTATATCGCTGATTCATACACTGTTAAAAATGGTTTCTTAAAAATGAGCTAAATTGTCTCAAAATAGCTCCGAAAAGATATATACTTAAATTTGAAAATCCATGTACTCAATTTTGAGTATATTGACTCAAACATGGGGATATTAAGATTCTTATTGGTCAACCCCATCTTTTGAGTATGCCAATATACTCAAAAATGAGTACATAGGTTTTCAAATTTAAGTAAATATTGTTTCGGAGGTATTTTGAGACAATTTAGCTCATTTTTAAGAAACCATTTTTAACAATGTATATTTTTTATTTTTATTTATTTATTTTATTTTATTTATTTATTTATTTTTCAGATTGCTAATCTCAGCCAGTGAACCTGAAAAAAAAAAAAAAAAAAAAAAAATGATCCTTGAAATGAGGCTTGCATTTCTACTTCTCTCTAAATACACAGTTTATTTTAACAAAATAACATTATTTAAAAATATTTTACAAAATTAAAATTTCCTAAAATGATAATAATTTGGAAAAATTGAATAAATAAATAAATAAATAAGAAGGGATGAAATAGTGTACTTAGAGTTTTAACCCAGTATTGTTTAAAATCAAACTCAGAAGTTATAATCATTTAAATAAATTCATTTGACGTTCAACTTAGGATTATAAAGTAAAATATTTTTTTTATCTTGATTAAAGTAGAAATTTACCAAAAATGGAAGGTATCATATGCGAAATGTTCATAACAATTCGAGTTTAAAATGCATTAAGTTATTATGGAGAGTATAATATTGCACACAATCATAGTAGCAAAAATGCTTGACATGGACAGAATATTAACTATGTACAGCTAATGTACACGTGCGTATAACCAGACTGATATTTCTAAATTATATCATTGTGTAATTTGAGAAATAAAAACTTGTTTTCTCTCTAGCGGTGGCTTTTTTAACTTTTCTTTTTCCTTTCTCATTTATTTTTCTCTAAGATATAAAATCCCGAGGCTACTTTTATTATATTTTGTAGTTAGGTAATTATAAATTCAATAGCTTTTTTTTTTAAAGAAAAGTTTAAAGAAAAGCTCTTGCTAGTTGGGTAACTGGGTACTGTTTTTTTTTTTTTTTTTTTTTTTTTTTTTTTTTCAGAATTATAAAATATGTAATGCCTCAACAAATACAGGGTGATTATAATTAAAGTGACGATTTGAAAACGCTATAACTTTAAAACTAACGGTCAAAATGACTTGATATTTTACCACAACAATTGTGAGGCAATGGAATTTTGTTTGGGCGAAGGAAAAAGTATTTTTAAAATGTGCCTATAAATGGCACTGTCAATGTAATCTCAAAAGAAATGCCTAAATAGATTCCTTATACACAGGAATGCTGTTAGTAATAGAATGGAATAGCAGGAAACAATAGACTTTAAGGGTTTACGACAACTTTTTTAGCAAAAAGACAAGAATACGTGTTTACAGCGAAAACAGTGATAGTAACAAAAGAAAAACAGGAGATTCATGAAACAAACATTTTACGAATGATTAGTGGTACATTTTGGAATTTTAGTAAGCATGGTTTTACATAACATTTATCTCAGACACCAAGTTTGTTGCATTCATACACTATAGAACCTGAGACACAGCCTTCCATTAAATGGGAGAGACTGAAGCATAGCAGCGCCATCTGTTGGGTGTTATAAGGATTATTATAATTAAAGTTAGGACTTCAAAACGCTATAATTTTAAAAAACTAACGGTCAAAATGACTTGATATTTTACCAGAACAATCGTGAGGCAATGGAATTTTGTTTGATGAAGGAAAAAAGTATTTGTAAAATGTGTCTATAGATGGCGCTTTCAAGATAATCTATTAAAAAAATGCCTAAACAGATTCATTATACACAGAAATGTTGTTAGCAATCGAATAGAATAGCGGGAAACAATAAGGGGTTACGACAACTTTTTTAGCAAAAAGACAAGAATATGTGCTTACAGCGGAAACAGTCATAGTGAAAAGAGAAAAAGAAGAGCTTCATGAAACAAACAGCTTACGAATGATTAACGGTACATTTTGGAACTTCTTACTGCCAAACAAAATTACATTGCCTAAGAATTGTTCTGGTAAAATATCAAGTCATTCTCAACAGTAGTTTTAAAATTACAGTGTTTTGAAATCATAACTTTAATTATAATCACCCTGTACACTGTAAAAAAAAAAATCCCGTAAGATTACGGGGAAAGCCCGGCAGCAGAGATTCCAGACAAAGCCCGTATAAAAAATATTGGTTTTACGGGCAAAATGTTTTTTTACAGGCATATAACATAATTTAAGGTTATTATATACTTAATTTACGGTCTAAGCGTTTCTTTTAACGTGCTTTGTCTGGAATCTCTGCTACTGGGTTTTCCCCGTAATCTTACGGGATTTTTTTTTTTTTTTTTTTTTTTTTACAGTGTATGTTTCTGGTAAACTTAAACTAATCATGGGAATTTTTTTTTTTCTTTTAATTCAGAAATGGGGCTTTTGACGGAAAAAAAAAGACACACTTGAAAATATAATTCTACTTTAAGAAATATAACAAAAGCATTTATCCATCAAAATCTCGATATCTCTATTCAAAATCTCAACTAAACATCCTAATTTGAACTATTACAGCGATTATTTAACTCTCTCTACGCCACAATTTCACTAATCACGTTAGAAACAGCATTCTGGTGTTATAAATATATTCACTGCATTTCTTTTTATTGCTCTACGGCAGGATAAATTTATGGCCTTCATAAAACATCTAACCGTTAGCCATTCATCTTTTCTTGCATCACAAATCTGTCCAACTAATCGGAAGGACAAAAAACAGAATGATATTTAACTTTAGAAGATAATTAAATTTGATTCCAGTAGTAAAGATATACCATGTATATAAACTGTATACTTTTGATATATTCATTTTTGTACGATTAGTGACAAAATTAGGTGACAATATTCTTCGTGATACAAATTTTGAATTCAAGATAAGTAGCTCTTTAAGTTTTTATAGTTATGGCTGCAATAAAATGTTAATAGTGCTTGCTGAATACTAAAAAAAAAAAAAAAAAACCTGTAAATGCAAAACAGCATTCTTTCACTCTTTGATTTATGGGTGCTATTAGTATGTAGCAACTCTCCATTGAAGAATTGTTTGAACATACAACTGTACTAAAAGTTTTGTAGTTCGGTTTCTAAAGTATATACTGAATTAATAAGATTAATTAAAACAGACTTTTTTACAAATTACACCAGTCTTATATAACTGGTAGCTCAAATATATGAATAAAAAAAAAAAAAAAAAAAGAAATAATAACTCAATAACTAACGAAGATAATGAGAGATTAAAAATTTAAAGACCATTTGAATAAAAGTGATTAAAACAAAACTTTTTTATACGAGTATATATATAATAACTATAGCTTTATAGGTTACATATATTATATATAAGATTACATTAAAAACGTAGTCCCACAAAATACTATTTGTAGTGTTTTTATGTATAGTGTTAAAGTAGAAGATTTTTTTTACCATAAAAATGGTTTCATTTTAGTTGCGACCAATATTTATAGGAAATTGGTGCGCTAAGTCTTACCAATTTAGTAGCTTTTTTTTTTTTTTTTTTTTTTTTAAATAGTAAGTACTACTAAAATGGCAAATTTTAGCACTAAAATAGTGGTTGCAGCTAAAACTACCTATTCAACACCATTCTTTCGGGGAAAGTTGAGTTATTACTTTTAGCAGCGCAAGCAGATATCATCATTTTCATGCACTGTTAAAAATTTTGAAGTTAGATCGAATCAAATTTCATTATCGCAGTATTTGCAGCTGTAAGGTTATTTAAAATTTTATCATGGTTTCATGCTTTATGACAAACGAAACAGAATAATATAATGATAATATATTTCCCCATTTTATGGATGTGCATAGCTAAAAATTTTGTACTAAATTAAACCAAAATATGGTACACAATAGCTGAATCCAAGAGATGGTTTAACTTTTTACCATGAGATGGGGCAGTGTTCAACGAAAGCCTGATACTGTAGTAGTTGCAACCATAAGATGGGGTGACTTTTAACATGAGTTGTAGCTTTTTTTTTTTACAAGAAGCCCCAAATCATGGTAGAAGTTTTCACCATCACATGGTTTTAGCTACCATAGTAAAATTTTTAGTTCAACCTAGCACATTGCTGCTACTGTTGTACCAAATTTTTGTTTAACTTTGAACTAAAATTTTTAACAGTGTAGCTACTGTAACACAAAATTTTAGTTCAACATAACAGAAAAATTTTTAACTGCGGTGGTTCACTAATTTCTTCTTCTTCTTCTTTTTTTTTTTTTTTTTTTTTTTGAGTTGCGTCTTGCTTCTTCTTCCTTTCTTTTTTTGTGTATTTTTATCTTTCAATTTTCACTGATTTGCGAGTGATTGATTTTTAAATTCAGTCTTAAATTTTTTAATATCGTGCATTTTAATACATTTTTAGCTGATATATTTTTAAGAGTAAATATTTTAGTTCAAAGAGGTTTTGAAACAAGGATGGGAACAGAACCTGATTAAATTTGAGGCATACTGTTACCATTACTTTTAACATTTTTTTTTTTTTACATATATATTTAACAGAAATTTATCATTAAAGAAAAAAGAGCAATCTTTTGTTTTATTTTTACTTTATTAATTACTTAATTAATTTTTTAAATAGTGGTGTCTTTTTTGCTCTACGAATAAATCAGGTTCTTATACACTTCTTTTTTCAATTAACATTTTCTAATTAAAGCACAGAATATCTGCTATAATAAATCAATAGTTATTATTAAAAAATACTGGTGTCCGTATGCCCGGATTTAATGAGGATATGGGATCTATACGGGAGCAGCCGAGGCTTTTTTGAAAAATGGCATCATCTACTCAGAAAGCAGTTTGCTTTTTTTTTTTTTTTTATGAAATCAAAGCATATTAGAGAAAATGCATGTTTATGTTTTATTTTGACACTTGATGTTGTACTGTATATACTTTTGGTATCTTCTGAAAATAAATAAATAAATAAAATTTGGTCACGAGATTGATATAGGTGACTAACTACTTGGCATTTCAGTTTTCATTATCACATTATTAGGTTTGAAAATTTCGAAGTTATCTGCTTGCTTTTTAAATGACAAATAATGTTCATATCCATTTATATATTGCACACTTTCATGTATAATAGAGAATTTTGTAACAAATCTTTATATAAAATCATCCCCGCCTTCAAAGATCCTTTTTTTTTTTTTTTTTTTTTTTTTTTTTTTTTTTTTTCGCTTTTCTGTTATGAGCTATAATCTTGAGGTACATTTTCAAAATTTTTGCAACTCACCGTTATGCATCATTTTACAACACGCTGGAAGCAGAGAGGACATGCAGTTAAAAATCTAAGAACTTTAATGTAAAAGAATTACTTTTTAAACATAAAGTAAATCATATATAAGAATTATATTTAATTCACTAGCAGGCTTTGCCCGCTTCGGTGATCACTAAATTTAAAGGAAACTCTTTTCTATATAGCTTTATAAAAATAAAATAAAATAAAGTGCTGAAATTGCTCAAAAGCTCGCTTCAAGTCCCTGCTGCATTCGGCAGCGATTTGGTCATCCGCTGAAACTCGGGCGCCTGTCCCTATTACCTGCGACAATGGTTTACCAATGAGCTTCCATTTAGGTGCTTATTATATAACAGTTTCGAAATAGATAGTATCGAAAAAATTGGAGTATCCCTTTTATATTTCAATCCCAGTTACATGTGAACAACACTATACGTGGTGGACATAATATTTGCTTTTACGTTATTTCCTATGTTTATTTTGTTTATCCAATCAACCATAAAATGACAGCGATTTCACGCCAAATATTGCAATATGCTATGAACGGCCACGTCTGTCGAATGAGACAATTAATTTTTTCTGGTTATATATAATTCACGGTTTGTAAACCTGATTATAGTACAGCCTTAATATAGTTCTCTTTGGCGACTTTTGAATTTTTGTCACCATTTTAGACTTAATCCCTTGTAACACTAAGACTTAATTCCTTGTAACAATATGCTATGTGCGCTATTTCTGCCGTATTTTAGACAACTAATCTTTTTATTTTTATATTTATTTCCCATTAAACATATTTTTATTTATTTAAATATTAATTTGAATTAATCAAGTATTTCTGTTCGACAGCGTGCATGTGCAGTAACACACAGAGGCTCATTTGTTTGTATGATAAATTAGCATAGTGATTTTTATATAAAAAAATAAATAAATAGGTAAACATTATCGTTCTACAAAACTTTATTATGTCGCTCCATTGGCGGCTTTTGAATTTTTGTCACCATATCAGCGATGGATTTTTTTTTTTTTTTGTATAAAAAGGGGATGACTATTCTGCTAATAATTTTATTAGTCACCTTTTTGTTTATACATATAAGAATCCTCCATATTTTGCTTATATTTATAATGGTTTTTAGGTTTAAAATAGTGCTTGTTGAAATAAATTTGCTATCTTTAAAACTGCATTTTTTCTGCAAACATTCTATAAAAATAAATCATTCATGTTTTTATATTTTTAATGCGCTACTTAGATTAAAATGGCTGTTGCTATATTAAACTTCTTGTCGAAAACCATTCGGTGTACTTCAACGCCAAAATTTAAAAAATCGCCCAGCATCATCTGTTAATGAAACTGATAAAATAAAAATATGGTTCATAGAGTTTAAATAATCTATTTAAAAAAACTTTTAAAACCCAAATTCTTAATGTATCGTATCACATAACTCTTTTCCAAGTTAGAATAAATTTTAATTTGAAAAAAAAAAAAAAAAAAAAATGTTCATTAACCAAAAAAATTGATGAAATTTGAAATGCAAGTTGGTTTTGTGGGGTACAGGCTGTATATTATATCAGTTCAAAAAACCCTTAACGGCTTAAAAGTTTGTGACGCAGCTACTTTATGGCTATAAGAATTTGAAATATGGGTCTTAAAAATAATGATATCAAATTTTAAGTGACGCTTTGCAATTAGTTAAAGTATACATAGATTTTCTTATTTGATCATTTACTTTTATCTTTTATTTATATTTGTAATGCAAACGTAATATTTTTAACTTCAAGATAAGACAAATATATGAAATACACTCACTGATGCTTTTTCATTCACATTTCAAATTCAAAATAACAGTTTTAAAAGGAATTATATAAAATTTCCAGTGGCGCCTCGGTGTTATTTTAAAAGATATGTTTTTAGATTCCATTAAAATTACTTTTGTTTTGTCTGATAAAGTATATTTACACATTTAAACAGTGCTTTTAATTTTCAAATATACTGTCAAATAATTATTCTTTCACTGAGTTTGCATTATAAAGTAAAACTATTTATTTCAATAAATTGATTTATCTTTTGCATCACGCTATCCAAAACATAGTATCATAGTATTCAACTAAGTGAAAATTTGCTCAAAGAGGTAGTGTGACGTAAAGAAAACATTTACACAAATTTTACTTGCAGTTTTGGATAGCGTGACGCAAAAGATAAATCAATTTATTCAAATAAATAGTTTTACTTTATAATGCAAACTCAGTGAAAGTATAATTATTTGACAGTATATTTGAAAATTAAAAGCACTGTTTAAATGTGTAAATATACTTTATTAGACAAAACAAAAGTAATTTTAATGGAATCTAAAAACATATCTTTTAAAATAACACCGAGGCGCCACTGGAATTTTTATATAATTCCTTTTAAAACTGTTATTTTGAATTTGAAATGTGAATGAAAAAGCGTCAGTGAGTGTATTTTATATATCTGTCTGATCTTGAAGTTAAAAATATTACGTTTGCATTATAAATATAAATAAAAGATAAAAGTAAATGATCAAATAAGAAAATCTATGTATACTTTAACTAATTGCAAAGCGTCACTTAAAATTTGATATCATTATTTTTAAGACCCATATTTCAAATTCTTATAGCCATAAAGTAGCTGCGTCACGAACTTTTAAGCCGTTAAGGGTTTTTTGAACTGATATCATTACTTTTTAGTGGTTATTGATCAAAAAATTAAAATAAGTCCTTCTGGCTCCTAGGAAGGGTAAACTAATTTATCTTTTCTTATGAAGTTGCCACCATTTTTTTTTTTTCAAAATGGCAGCTACAATTTATTAATGGATTTATTAATGAAGGCTTGTATATATGGAGTTTTAAGCAAATCGGTTCATAAAACCTTTCTAATGTAAATTTGAAATTTTCAGTGTGCTAGCACAGGGAAACAAGAGGGTAGATTAAGTTGGCAAATGAACATATCAAATACATTTCTAAGATAAATCTACACTACAAATTTAGTGTGAATTAATTCAGTATTTCAAACGTTATCATACTGACAAATTTTTAAGTAGCCTGCCACTTGGAAACAAAATGGAGAAGCTTCGCACTAGAAAAAATTATTGACTGGGATTCTCAAACCCTTAAAAAAAAAAAAAGAAAGAAGAAGAAGAAGAAAGAAATAAAGAAAAATAAGTGGATAATTTCAAATTTAAGTTAGAATTACGTAATTTACAGTTTGCAAGTTTCTTTTTAGAGAATTACAAATTAAACAAGTAAAAAAAAAAAAAAAAAAAATCAAGTAAATGTTAAAAATGGAAATTTGTATAGTTTGTTTCCCCTTCTGAGGCTAAGTATGCTCCAATATTCACAGTTTAAATTTTCATCAAAATTGCAGGTAAAAATTACTTCATATATCTTTTTATATAGAACGTTTGGGGGAAAAAATAGACAAAATATAAATTAAGCTTTACATTTCTATAATTTTAAAAATAAGATAAAATCACCTGGAGAAAAATTTTATGGAAAATATAAGTTAAGCTTAAAAAAAAAAAATTGAAATTTCTGCGTAAAAATTCGATTTCATAAATATATTTACAACTACAATAAACAAAAAACCCTCCTTTAATTTTAAATAATTATTTCTACATGTTTCGAAGCAATTAAAAGTTTTTTCTTTCTTTCTTTCTTTTTTAAGAAAAATAAATAAATGTAGTGGCGCCATCTAGTAGTTTATATTAAAATCATATACATATACATTTAACTTTTTTTTTCCCCTTAAAAAAAAAAAAAAGCTTGTTTAGAAACAGGTAGAAATAGTTATTTAAAATTAAAGGAGGATTTTTTGTTTATTGTAATTGTAAATATATTTATGAAATAGAATTTTTCATGCAGAAATTAATTAATTAAAAAAATAAAAGAAAGAATAATATTTTTTAAATACATTATTATGGGTTTCAAAGTAAAGATGTTATTTATTTTGACGTGTTTTTTAATAATTGCTATTTGACATATTTTTCATGAATTTTAATACAATTCATGAAATAATGTTATTTCTAATAAACAGTGCAAGCACTGTTTCATCCCCTAGTCATTATTGCTTTAAATAATAATAAAAAAAATGTGATTATGTTAATATTTAAAATATGTATCATTTTAAAGTCTGAAAAATAAATAAATGAATAAACTCTAACTGTATTTTCAAGAGATTTTTAATTAGAAAAAAAAAAAAAATATATATATATATATATATATATATATTTACGGAAGTCTATGGTTTAAATAAAAAAAGATAGATGGCACCAAAACTCTATTTGCTGTTTTTTTTTCTATTCCAGGCGCGGAATGATACATGAATATGAATCGCAAATCATTAAGCTATTATAAAATCGATGTTCATGAATGATTAAAATTTTTTTCGCTTTAAAAAATTGTAAATTCATCATTATTATGATAAAATGGAATATCTAAAATTACAAAATACTTCCTTATTTAAAATATTATCTAAATATTTTTTTGACTAAATATGAAATTTTGAAATCAAAAATATTTTTTTCATAACAAAAGATAAAATATATTTAAGTGAATTTGACTTAGTATATATACAATAAATATTTTAAACATGTAATAAAGTACTTTTGAGTTAAAAAAAAATCTAAATAATTCATTGGCTGCATTGAAGTCGGTCAATCAACCAGCCCACATACCTCACAAGTAAGAACCGCATAACAGCGTTTTCACCCGAAGAAACACATGTAACTGGCGGAGTAATATAGTTCCATATTTAAAGCGATTTATATAAAAAAAAACAAGAGTTTTCCTGAAAAAAAAACGAAAACGTTACTAGATTCAGAAAGATCCTATTAACAACATATATTAATTATATGAAAATCCTTCGAGCCGTTTTAGAGATATTTTTCAGAATTCCAGTCTATTACACCAACTGTTTTCCCATTTTGGCTTAAAATTGAGATTCAGATCTCAAAACATATTGCATGTAGAAATGTTAAATTTTCAGGATAGATTAAGACCGAAGATAAAAGATTATTTTGAAAAGATCAGAACAAAATATGGCATATTTGCTGAGATATTAAGTGTCGGCTTTTACCAATCTCTTTGATGTCAAACTAGCCGTATATATGAGTTCGCAGCGTCCCGTTTGTCCCTCCACTTGCGTCACTCAAAAAACTGTCGTTTTTCATGATTTTTGTATTCGTGAGAGAAAAAAAAAAAAAAAAAAAAATTGAAAACTGCAATTTTTAATCCCACTTCAAAAAACATGTGACTTAATGTGAAGCAGATTTTTTTTTTTTTTTTTTTTCTTCTAACGGTTTCCATACAATCTTCTGCTGTTGCCACCTAAAATTCATACTTTAGTTAATTTTAAAAAATCTAACTGACCGATCGAGAAGCTGTTTAATCCATCGGATTCACAAAAATTTTTCCTTTCATTGGGTACCTTATTTGTAACGATACGACTGATATTTCTAATTTATTTTCTAATTTTTCTATTTTTTTTTTTCCTCATTTTTAATAAATGTGCTTTTTTTAAAATTATTTATTCCGTCGAAAAAAAAAAAAAAAAAAAAAAAAAAAAATTGGCAACAATTAAATTATGGATAAAATTTAAATGGCTTATTTATCAGAAATTAGAAGGTTATTATTTTCACATTTTAATTAAATAAAAGAAAACTAAAACAAAATTCGAAATTCGGGCTTCGAGGTGCATGAGGAAAGGTCATTACGAACCTCCATGTAAATTTGTGTAGCTCTGCTATCTGCCGTTTTCCTAAAAGGCTCTGGATATACATACACAATGACACACACACACACACACACAGACACACAAACATCTTATTTTATTATATATATAGATTAAAATGCAAAACTGTTTCTCCAATATGCTATTTATATGCATATAAAATTGTAATTTTACTTTATTAATGCATTTTTAACATAAAAGTATATTTAGTCTACGAGGGTACATGTAACTTATATTTAGAAGAAAAAAAAAATCACAGAATCGAATGTTTACTAACATATCTTCTTTGGATATCTTTTTCAGTTTTCCCTCTCAGCCCTTATCGATGAAATGCAATCTGATATTAAATGTGCAGTGACTATAAGTGATGACAAAATCAAGATAAACAATCCTATTTTTGCAATCTCTTTTTTTCTAAACAAAATATTCATGTGGAAATATAGCTACTTTTATAACATAGGCTTTTTAATCTATATGGCGAAGTATTTTTTTTTTCCCCTTTGCATTATTTAAAATGAAACTTAACGATTGTCTACTAAAATAGGGCCAATTAAGCGGCAACTGTTATTTTTAGAAATTCGGTGAGCTAGTTTCGCCATTTAAGTATTGCGTGCTACTAAAATATCATTACTAAAATGGTGAAAATTAATGCACCAAATTTCTTAAACTAAAATAATTAGTTGCAGCTAAATTGGTCCCATTATTATCGTGAAATATGGAACTTTGGTTTTAAAAGTGTAGGTTGTAAGCTTGGAGGAATGATATAAAAAGAAGGAATTGGTATGCGGCGTAACAGCATGCAGGATAACTGAAACTAATTGTTGACTACTCAAGATGGCTGCCGCAATAGCAGCCAAGGCTCGTTCAGGAGCCATATTGATTCTACTAAAGAATTGGATAGCAATGTGTTATTTTATTTGACATCTTTGAGACCTATAGTTACAATGACTTTCGTCTTGTAGGATGGCGACAGATCTGCCTTTTTTCCCTGTTTCTTACACCAGTATATTTATATGATAATTTTTGTCAAAATTAATCATTCAAACTTACTACTGAAAATTCTAAAAGAAAAATACTGGTGGAAGAATCAGGGTAAAAATTTGGAATAACGCCACTCTCTTGAGTGATACGTATTACATACAATGCACAATACATTTCACAATACGTTTACAATACATTTCACAATATGACCATGTTTTGTCTATGTCATCTCCTCTTATATGACTTCTTCAAGGTTGTAAGGATGTGAGGCCTCCCATGCTCAAACGCTCAAAATCGCGCGGAGATGTCAAACGCTTAATTCCATAGAAGGTTTGTTAAGGTGGTGAAGATTTCGGTGAATAATGAAGATCTAGGTGGAAAGCTGTGAAAGTTGCGAAGCTCTGGTGTCTCGGTTGTACGTCAGTATTTTTGTAAAAATGGTTTAAGGTAAAGGTTGCGAAGTGATTCCCTCGAGGTGCTTACAGGTTCTAACATATATGTTGAACTTTTTTTTTAAGTTCTTTTCTGTATGGTGAGTTTATTCGCATAACACGACACTGCTTACACCAGAGCATGCATGTGTTCATTTCATAATAATTAGTGGTTATATAGATTCCAGTGGGTAGTCGATTCCCCTCCTCCTTTCTAGAGAGTTCAAATAAAAAGTTGAAAAGATGAGTTTAATACTTTTTGTTTCTTCAGTTACCCGACACTTTTAGCCGCCAAATGAGAGGTCAAAGAGCCTACTAGAAATACTCCACCTTACAAGGTAAGCTCAGCAATATTTGCTCAATGCTGCTCAAAACTGTAGAGCATGAGTAAAGATTGCACATTTTATCAATTTTGTCAAATATTGATCAATATTGAACAATGTTGGACTTTATGAATGGTTCTGAAAAGTTCAACATTTACTTTTTAACTTGCATTTATTTTTTTATTCTTTTTGTAAAATAAAGGACAGAAATTTGTTTTATCAACATTATCTATCTATAATAATAAATGGAAAGGTTTGTCTGTCTGTCTGTCTGTCTGTCTGTCAGTCTGTTCTTTTATACGTTCATCCCCTATTGAACGCAGAAGTACAAAAATTGACATACTGATGCTCTGGAACATTTCTGAGTTCCTCTTCAAAACAGAATTTAAAAATTTTAATTAGTTGTGGAGATATTAATTAAAATGTAAAATCATGCCTAATCTAAAAGCGATCTCAATGGCTGAGAAGTCACCGCCATTGCATAAAAATAGATATTTTAACAGAGTTAAAATTAGAAAAAGTGGAAAATAAATTAGAAATATTTGTCCGATCGTTACGATTTCGGTACCAAATGAAAGGGGAATTTTTTCTGAATTTAAGTGTGCAAGCGGCTTATCGGTACCACAATTAGATTTTTTAAAATTAACTAAAGTATGAATTTTTTGTGGCAACATCATTTCAAATGCCGACCGTCTGCCATGATAAAGGAAATGATAGTAACGGATCAAGATGTCACGTGTTTTACAGTGGGAATAAAAATTGCAATTTTCAAACTTTTTCAAATTTTCATTCACGTTACATTTGAATTAATATTCGGCTTAGACAGCATATTATAAAGCTACTGTTCAATTTTCATGAAAATATCCGGATAAACAAAAAAAATAGATTACATTTTGTTTTATATTTTGTAGTATATATTTTAAATTGAGATATGCCGTTGAAATTTCGTAATATTAGGTTTTAACGCCCGATAATTCGATTCTGAATATTTTTTAAAGTGTAGAATTATTAGGAAGGGCTTGAGGGGGAGGGAAGAAGGGCGAAGGGGAAAAAAAAAAAAAGAGAGAGAGAGAGTTACAGCGTTTGAAATTGGTATTATTAAGTTTTAAGGAAAGATAAATCGATTGCGGATATATATTTTCATATGTAAAATTATTAGAAGGGACGGAAAGGGGGGGGAGGAAGGGGCAAAAACGTAGAAAAGGAACGGTTGTTTCGAAGAAAACGACGGAAAACCCAGAATGCCATTATTATTTTATATTTTGCAGAGTTTCGAATTCTGATACTCCTTTCACATTTGATACTATTGATTTTTAAATGTATTTAGCCCGGAATTACGCAAGTTTCGGAGAAAACCACGAAAAAGTCAGACATAAGTCGTTTTATAATAGTGTTTATATCATTTTGTATCTCAGCTTCTAATTAGCATAATTTCAAAAGTAATATGTCATTTTGAAAATTATTTGAATTAAATTTGAAAGTAGACGCCACAAATTTCTGTCACCTTCCATTAACTGACTACCGTAAGTAATGGAATTCGAGATTTCACGTGATTTACACGTTTTAAGGTGTCCTGATTAGGTTTTCTTTTGTATCTCAGCTACTAATTAAAATAATTTTATAAGTAATACATTATTTGAAAGCTTTGTTGATTTGGAATTGAACAGTAGATTACAGAATTTTCTACCGCCAGATGGCGCTGTAATATTCTAAAATTTTAATATTTCGAATTCTGAATATGATTAAATTGTTTTTAATACATCATTCGAAAGATATTTTAAAGAGCTTTTGCATTATCGAAAGTGGAATTCGAGATTTCACCAGATTTACACGTTTTAAGGTCTCCTGATTAGGTTTTCTTTTGTATCTCAGCTACTAATTAAAATAATTTCATAAGTAATACATCATTTTAAAGCTTTGTTGATTTGGGATTGAACAGTAGATTACAGATATTTCTACACCAGATGACGCTACAATATTTTAAAATTTCAATATTTTGAATTCTAAATATGATTAAATTAATTTTAATACATCATTCGAAAGTTATTTTAAAGTACTTTTATATTATCGAATAACCTACATTAAATTTATCCAATAGAGGGCGCTAATGGCAATTATTCGAGATTTCACCTGATTTATATGTTTTAAGATGTCCTCAAGGGGGCCAAAAAGTTAGAAATTGAGTTAGACTGTTCAAAATTGGTATATGTAGGTTTTGGGTGCCTACGAGTCAAATGAGGATATTTTCGAGTGTAAAATTAAGGAGGGACAGGAAGGGTGGTGAAGGAATACGCGCGCGCAACGAGCGTATATATGAATTCGTGAGCACTGCGCGCACACGGGTCTACGCTGACGAAGGCAGAGGGGACCCGGTGTGAGTTTTTACCCGATCAGAAAGTATTTTTTTTTTTTATTATTATTCCTTTTCTTAAGAATAGAAGTTTATGAGTAACAACATGGAATTTTGAGAATTCATAAGGGTGATGAAGGAATACGCGCGCGCAGCGCTCATATATATGCATTCGTGCGTGTGCATCGCGCACGGGTCTACGCTGCCGAAGGCAGTGGGGACCCGGTACGACAATTTTTCCCGATCAGAGTTTTTTTTTCTTTTTTTGTTTCACACGATAAAAATTAATGCAATTTTGAGAATTCGTTAATTATAATGATTCATTTAAAAATAGTGACCAGCGAAGCGGGCGTAGCCTGCTAGTAATTGTTATAAATCTAAAGAGAAACCTTTTGAGAGTTCAACGTATTCCAATATAGGACAATATTGGAAAAATGGTTTACTATACAATTCTGGCTGGTCCAACGAACCCTGATATTGACTGATATTATTTAGCTACTGGGGTGTTTGTCAGATTTCGAATCTACAGATTGCAGGTTTCTTTTCTTTTCTTTCTTTTCCTTTTTTCGTCCTTCCTTCCTTCCTTCTTTCCTTTCTGTTTTTTAATTATTATCTCTGAATAGTAGCGCTTAATTATTCGTAATTACTTCTTAAATTTATTAATTATTTGCAATTACTTCTTGCTTTATTATTTGAATTCTTTTGTACCATGTTACAAAAGAATTCAATTGTAATTTCATAAAAATATTTACATTTATGTATGTTGTTGTACAAACATTGTATTAAAAAAAAAAAAAAAAAAAAGAAAAGAAAAGAAAAAGAAAGAAAGAAATCTGGTGTGAAACAACCACACGACTTCCATTACCCACTATTACATGTATTGTGTACATTTTTGGGAAGTAATGTAATCAGAGGACATAAAATTGACCTAACAAAGTAACATCTAAAAATTTTCCAGTAAGAGAAAAATGATACACGCGTAAAGACATATAAAACAGAGTTTACATAGCGAGTTAAAGAAAAAAAAATCGGTAGAGCCATTTTTTGAAACATCAATTTCAGAGATCTAAAACTGACCTACTCGATCAAGATGACTGTTAATTTTCCTGCAACAACCACGTAATGCATGAAAAAGGATATCTGAAATGGGTTTATCTAAAAAAAAAAATTAGGAAATCATTAGAGCCGTTTTTGAGACCGACTTTTACCAAAAGCTGGCATGCTCAATAGTTGACCGGAAAACAACCATTACATACAGAAAGATATTTAAAAGGGGGTTAATATAACAAGTTTTGGAAAAAAAATAAAATAAACACGTACAGCTGTTTTTGAAGGAACGTACTTGCGAGACCTGAAACTGAGCTATTGATACAGAACGTTTATCGGTTTTCCTGAACTAACCAACTAATTTATACGAAGGGCCATCCAATAGAGTATTAATGCAGCTGCAATTTTGAAGAAAATCGTTAGAGCAGCTTTCAAGATACGGACTTGGTCCCACTTTTGTTTTTCCAATTTTCCCCAAAAGTCTCATTTCTGAAGTTCCGTAGTTCTATCTTTATTAGTTTCGGAGACATGGTAATCAGAAGAGTCCATATGCATATACACACACACATGCTAACCAATTGCCTAAAAGTACTTTTTTCAGGAGACTCGGGAGACTTTAAAACATGTAAATCAGTTGAAAATTTGATATCGAATTTTCGGACCGAATACTATACTTCCTTTACCTACGGTAGTCAAGTACTGGAAGTAGTAAAGGAAGATGTGCAAATTACAGAATATAAAAGAAGGAAATAATCACGGACGGAAGTTTTAAAATGCTATCTTTAAAGAAGATATTCAGAAATGTAACAAAATTTTGAAAATAAATGTAAATCACTGTAATGAATAACTTAACTCTATAATAAGCACTCAACCACAAATACATTGAGAAATTGCCTTATCAAGTTTTAATTTTTGTCCAGATAACTTGATTCCTGAGAACAAGAAATAAAAATAAAATAAAATAAAATTGGATAAATAAATAAAATAA
Source organism: Salticus scenicus (assembly GCA_963930645.1). NCBI lineage: Eukaryota > Metazoa > Arthropoda > Arachnida > Araneae > Salticidae > Salticus > Salticus scenicus. The sequence continues at coordinate 188,568,794 of OZ005656.1, read as the reverse complement.
AATGAATCCTTTAACTTTTTTTTTTTTTTTTCTATTACTTTTCTTTCTACAAATTTGAATTTGAAGACTCATCAAGCTTGAAACTTCCATGTCTAATTCCGTTACTATTTGGGCATGTATTGTAATTGCAATTATACATGTATATGCAAAATTTAAGCTCAATCGAGTAAAAAGAAGTGGTTGAAGATTCGATTCTTAGATTTGACCCATACCACATAAACAACACGCCAGCGTGTAAAAAGTAATAATATCAACAACTGGACATTTTTATGCACAAGTGATTCTAATTCGTGGTAAACCATTTTGCATGCATTAAACAGAGCAAATTATTGTACATGCAAAAAAGAAAAAAATTACAATCTCGATGAGAAAAGACCATTTTTTGATATTCTCCGGTCATTTCCCTTGAGTTTTTGTGATTTATCTGTTTATTTTTCATTATTTCTCTTCTGGAATTCTATGTAAAAAAGATAGCTGTCCGCCGTACCGTGCCGTTCTTTTTTCGCCAACCGTGACCCAAGAGTTTAGAAAGCAAAATGAAAATATGATCTTCAATAATTTATGAATGCCTATGCCAGACGCTTTTTATCTATGAGATAGGGCTGTCACAGGATTCTAAATTGAGATATTTTTCCTTGACACGTGGCAATCATCAATAACTACATGGGTCATTATTCTGATATTGAAAAAGTTTTTTGTTTGGTGAATTCTATATTTACATTTTATCACAAAGTAAGTAGATAATTACTTAGCTGTTTAATAAAAAAGCACCACAAAACTGGCGTTGTAAAAAATATTACTTACAAACTTTGAAAAAACACCATAAAATGTAATAAACTCGCAACAATTGTTTCGGGTCGAAAAAACACACGACCCTTCATCAGGCGAAAAAAGTAAGCACGAGTGCTGCAGTCAAAGCGGCAACTCACTGCAACGTGCGTTGCGAGTTTATTACATTTTATGGTGTTTATTCAAAGTTTGTAAGTAATATTAATTACTTAGCTGTATTAAATTCCATTTATTATATTTAAAATCACATGTTATTATATACATTAGTATTTTGCAGCAGTTTTGATTTGTATAATAGACAGCCTTTTCAACACTTCTAGCTCTCCCCCCCCCCCCTCCTCCCACCTAAGAATTTATTTCTCCAAGAATAGTAAATAAATTTTAGGACTCTTTTGCGACGAATTTTTTTCGGGTAGCATTGCCTCATATTTTCTGAATTTTCAGAAATTTCAAAAACTCCTGGTACTACAAATTTTAATTTTTTTTTTAATTTTTTTAATAAGTTTTATCACATTTCATGTCAATTTTTCCACTTTCATTTATGTTCGGTTGCATAAAACAAATACTTATGTGACATATTTTAATATTATATCTCATGAGACTTAAACATGCAAATTAAATAATTTTCATGATTAGAAGTCTATAATCGCCTACGAAAGGTTATTTATTTATTTATTATTAGAACCATCGACTCCTCGTGCACTACATAGTACAACATGAGGATTACAGAGGTAAGTAGCAAACAAATAAATATAGAAAAGCCAAATGCAAGGGAAAAAAAAAAAAAAACTTTCTTATCATCCCAAAACGAAGGAAGTTCATTAACATTCATAAGCATTATTAACGAATATTATTCATTATTGTATTTCTTTAAACAGGAATAATAAATACGCGTTTAAAAATATAGTTCAAGTTTTCCTCAAAATTACGGGATTCTACCCGTATTTCCTAAAAGCAAGAGAAACATTTAAATACGTGTTTAAAAATATAGTGAGGCGGATTCTCGTTCAGTTGTGGGCTTTTGCTATGGTGAATTTTATTCTGGCTTTTGATTGTGGCTTGTGATTCTTTGATTCAGGTTTACTTTTTGAGGGGCAAGGTAATTCCGCTCATTTATTATCAAAAAGGTCACCAAAATTTACAAACAAATTTAGAACCAAAATAATGAATGATACATATATATTTTAGTTACAAATATAAAAGTTTGAAGAAGATTTCCAGGAGGAATGATGCATTAACGACATTAGTGTCCCTGATCTTGAATGAGTCAAACAAATGGTCATTTTGCGTCACAAAATTTTCACAACATCTCCTCCCATATCCAAGATCACCCCCCTCCTCTTTCTTCTTCCATCTCTCAGCCTAAATATGTTTTAGTCATACTATGAATTTTTAAAAATACATTTTATTTATGTTATGTTATATAGATTTTGAGTATTACATCATTTGTATCTACGTATTCTAGGCCAATCTGCTTCACAATATTTTCAATAATTGATAAATTTAATTTCAATTATCACAATTGTTTTACAACCGTATTTTCAATAAATTGTAAGTTTTATTGTATCATTTCCATTAAAATAAATGAAAATATTTTCATAATGAGTCATCAGTAAAACTCAGTGCAAAGCAATAATAAACAATTAAATCTAACTTTTTTAGACATTAATAATCATAAAACTGTGACGCCGTCAAATATTGATTATCCGATACTCGTCATAATTTACTGACGTTTGTTATATTCCAGAAAATTCAGCCATTCTCTTAATACTTGTGTGCAGCTGATAAAGTAAAATTGACTAGGAATGTGCTTATTCACAAAGAACCAGCATCTTAAAACCATAAATCTAAAGCAGATTTTCTAAAGCCATTAAACTGAAGATTTTTATGTCGGAGCATGTAAACAAATTCCTAATTACAGGCGGTGTCTCTGTTTGAATCAAGATTAAATGAATCAACCTCTTAATAATTTTTAGTGTTAACATCTGTTTTTTCCTGAACTCGTAAATGATTTATACCTAAATTTGAAACTTGTGTTACGGAAAAAGAATTTATAAACAAATACCAGATGGTTCTGTTTGTATTATCTATGTGTTTAAAAATGATTCAAGTGTTACATAAGTGATTTAGCAGAAAATTTATTGTTTTATTTTTTAAATTTCTTTTAATAAAATAGAAAGCTCAGTACAAGTTTTAATTAATTAATTTAGAAGAATGGATCGAGTTTTATTTCTAATTTTATTATATCGATCAAGCATCATTATCATTTTTTTTTTTTTTTTTTTTTTTTAATTGAATACATCAAGCATTTTTTTTTTTTTTTAAATCTGTTGTGCTATTTGAAATGTAAGATTTTTATAACATAGCAGAATATTTTAAATAAACTTATATTATGGGGTTCATTGCGTTGGAAATATTATGGAATGCTTGAAAACTAATATACGAAACTAACTCCAATAAAATTAATCAGCAAATTATGACAAGATAACTGTATGGAATTGAACGATGGATACCCTTCAAGGTGGGTGACATTTCAGTCTGCATCGGATAAATTCATTTCTCTTAACATGAATATAATATGCCCTGTAGTAGAAATTTACGAGAAAAAATATATGTGATGGACAATTGAAAAGGTTCCATCAATGCTATCTAGTTGAAATATATTTTTAAATTTGTAAAATATATTTTCACTTTAATATTCTTTAAAAATAATCATTAAAAATAAATTGTAAAATCAATACATTGTCAGTAAATATACTGGCACCCAGGCTGATAATTATTTTGTATTTTCTTCGTGAGTAAACAATTTCTTCTGAATGCATACAGACTTACGTGTCTACTCGACAATATTTTCTATCGCAATCAGTTTTTATTTCAGTCTTTAGCTCAGTTAATCAAGAAGAAAAAATATTCAGTCTATAAATAATTTTTCTTTAAAAAAAAAATAAATAAAATAATAATAATAATAATAATAATAAAATTATCAGTTGTTGTTAGTTGGCTATTCCTGATCTACCATCAGATAAATTTGAGCATCGTTGAAGCCAGTACCTATTACATAGCAAAAATATTTCTTATCAAGTTTTCTATGATTTGAACTTTCATATTTGATCTAGTTTATGTCAACACAAAATAGATAAGTTTGTTATCAAGACACTAGATAATAACAAACAGATAGCTTCTCCTCCCCCCCCCCTTTATTTTAATTGACAAAATCTTAGGAATGCTATTTATAATCGAATGATAATTTATTGACATAATTATTTTTAACATTAAACAAAAATAAGCTCAGACAGGAATAAGAATCGAAAAAAAGAAAAGAAAAAAGAAGAAGAAGAAAAAAAGGTAAAAATATTTTATGCTTTAAAAAATTGACTAAAATGTAAGGCTGTTTCATTAATCTAGCAAGAAAAAACTTGAATTGACAAAATAACTTCGTCAATAGATTCTCAAAACTTAATAAAAGTTACATAATCATAATCATAATAATAATAATTTATTTTTTATTTATTTTTTATTTATTTTATTTTATTTTATATTATATTTATTTATTTTTGCTTGAATATAAGGTAAAGACACCGGTGCTGGTCACCCACAAAATCTGCAACAGTGTTCGTCACCCTCACAAAAGGCATGTTAAAATAACCGTTAATTAACATCTATGGATTTGAATGCGCTTGAGCTAGATTCTCTGGTTCTATAGGGACTCTAGTGCCGATGCTTTCGAATCTATAGACGTTAATTAACGGTTATTTTAACATGTCTTTTGTGAGGGTGACGAACACTGGTACAGATTTTATGGAACACGAACCCTGGTGTCTTTACCTTACATTTTATTTTCAATTAAACTTCTAATAGCGTCATCTGGATATATCAAAGTATTCAAAATTTTTTACAATTATATTTTCCGGTGTGATATAAATTTATATAAAAGAGATGAGCTATGACGTTGGACTCCACAAAGAAATTTTCTTAATTATCTAAGGCGTATATAATTATATATATATATATAGTACTTAACGCTTCATTATCATTTATTTATTCGCGTGAATATAGCACATTGCTTTTAATTTTTTGTCCCTCAATGAATATAGTATTCATGTAGTGAAAAATTTATTAACGACTGGTAATTAATTTATCAGACATTTTAGCAAACTCAGAAGTTTAATTATTTATTAATTTGTGTACGTATGCCAATGTTTTAATTTATAAGACAGCTGAAAACATAAATTTCAAAGGCATCAAAATTCTTAGGCAATTTCCTAAAGATTCGAAAATGAACATCATAGAACACCATGGAAGAAATTAACAACAGAGTTAAACTTGCATGGAGAACATACGAAGAAATAACGCTTTATACAAAGGTGACCTCTCAATGTGTATGAAAAGGAAAATTTGTCATCATTATATTTTGCCTGTATTAACTTATGCTTCAGAAAGTTGGACAAGCTTCAAACAACTCAGAGAAGCATGTTAGGATTCACTCGAAGAGACAGAAAGCGAAATACATGGATTAGGGAGCAAACCAAAGTTACTGATGTTATTTATAGAGTAAAGAAGTAAAAATGAGGCTGGTCTGGGCACCTTGCTAGAAGTAATGATGATAGATGTACCACTAAAATCCTATTTTGGATATTGGAAGAAAAGAAAAGACTGAGGAAGAGACCACAAGGTCGTTGGTGAGATGGGAAGTTAGGAAGAGCCAAATGGAGAAGACTAGCAGAAAACAGGACAGATTGGAATCACCAAGGAGAAGCTTTCATCCTGCAGTGTGTTGATAAAAGCTATGATGATGATTATACATATATCCCTCAGTAATTTACTTTTTATGGAATATAGGTCCAAATAAGATACCCGTGGGGTAGTGCTCTGTCCTTCAGATAGTTTTAAATTTATTATTAAATAAAAGTGGTAAACAATATTATTTATTAAAATTGTAAATCCATGCAAAATTTTATGACGGTACACTGGAAATTTGCATGAACTTTTCAGTTATGAGGAAATAATATTATCAATTTACCGCTCTTATTTAATACAAAGTTTAAAAAACAAAAAACGTATTCTTCCAATATAAAACTATTTATTAAAAAATATGCATTTTTCCCATGGAAGCTATTTTAATATAAGTTGAACAATTCCTTGACTCCTTTACAAAAAACTAAAAAGGCAAATGTGAGACTTATCTTTACCCTAAAATTAAAAGTTGTAACTTTTTTATTGCATTCTCTGAAACTAAAACCTTTCACCTCCCAGCGTCTTAATAGAAAGATATGGAGTAAGAAAAGGGAAAAGAAAGACAGAAAAAAATAAAATTAAATAAATAAATAAAATTAAATTAAATAAAGCTGACAATGAATTTTCATGGCTTTATCAGAAAAAAGTAAAATTTTATTTCCGAATCACTTATGCACCGTCAGGCACCACAAACTAAACTTCTTTTAAAAAGCTTCTTAACGAAAAAAAAAAAAAAAAAAAATAAGTAAAAGAATCTTAAAGTGTAAAGATCTAAATTCAAAAAATCATCGACTTCTTCAAATAAATTCAGATCGTGTATAAATTATTCAATGTGATCAATTTTAACTACGAAGGACTTTCAAGATTAAATTAGAAGTCTACTCTTTTATACGAGGCAATAAAAATTTAAGGACGACTTTTGCCTGGCAAGTCCGATGATTTCCTTCTTGAGCTGAGAGAGAGAGAGGGAAAAAAAATATTCGATCTGCCAGATGAAACTTGTGACTAAAGTTACAGCAGGGATGATTTGCCACCACAGTTGTTGTGTTTTATGTAATCGCGGGTAGAAATCTCTGGGACTTGTTTGTTTTATATTGCCATGAAACAAGACAGTTATCGGAAATAAAGTGGGAGATCGGCAGAGTCTGCTGGTGTCTGAAACACTAAGAAAGATACCCTTAATGGTGGTCAAGTGCAGATAAAACTTCCGGGTGAATGGCTGACAAATAAATTTTATAATGATCGTAAACGACCGCTATATCTGAATGGTATTTCTTGCATTTATTGAGGCTTTTTAAGAGCTTTGTATAGACGATCATGTTTTTAGTGCATTGTTAAGCATATTCTTACCATGTAATCATTGGGGTCGTTTTTCTTCATTTTATGGAGCGCGAATAGTGTATGAGTGCCTATTGTTAAACTTGGAAATAAATCATGGAAGTGTGTTTATTAAAGTTATTTTCTGCCGTATGTTAAAGAAAAAGTGGTAATTTATGTGTAGTAACAAATGTGTCTGTTGGAAAAGTCTTTTCTAAGCTGAATCAATTTCATTTATGTAAATTTATAAAAAAAAAAATTGTTATTTAGTGTCAGCATTTAACTGTTGCTTATATACAGTGTTAAAATTTTTGTACTAGGTTGAACCAAAACATGATAAACAATAAGTGCAATCATAAGATGGTGAAGCCTTTTTCTAAGATTTAGTGCTTGTTTGAGGCAAAACTTGTCAATGTATTAATTACAACCATAAAATGGGGAAAACATGTACCATGTTTCAATTTTTTCCTCAATAAGAAGCACTAAACCAAAGTAGAAGGTCCCCATCGCATGGTTCCATTTACTAGCACTACCAAGCTTTGGTTCAACATACCATATTGAAGCTACTGTAGAGCTAAATTTTATTTCAAGCTAGCACCAAATTTTTCAACAGTATAGTACGGTCACACTTCAGAGACCTGTGCTGAAAAATGATATATTATATATAAAATGCTAAACAATGTTTGAAAATATAACTTTTTTTTTTTTTTCTTTTTTTAATTATAATTTATTTTATTCATAATAAATTATAATCGCCTACATGCTGAAAGGATAGATGTAATGTAAGCTATTTTCAGATACATGTCGGTAGGATAAGCTTTTTATGAAATAATTTATTTTCAAAATATAAATATTCATAACATTGTCATCAGGCTTTAATAATACTTTTCAATTAATACCATCATTGCGTTATGCCATTACAAAGTATAAATGAATGTTTCAAGATTCTGCAGAAAAATCTCAATTTTTAAATGCCTAAATAAGGTTTGATCTTTTTTTTTTTTTTAAGGGGGGGGGGGGGGGGAATGTTAAAAATGAAGATATAGTTGAAGCTATTTATTATTGTGTTTCTGCAGGAAAACTTTTTAATAAACTCTATTTTTTTTTAACGATTACATATATGTATATGAACACTTGTCATTTAATAAAAGTATATGTATTACAATACCCTTAAAAGTTATCGAAGTGATTATTTGAAAAATACAAATAGAAATGTACAATGCACAATGCATGAGCGAGGTGTTTCAAAGACCGTGGTTATTGTAAAATATGTTTTATAAAACTTATTTAAATGAATCTTCAGAAAAAATCTAAAACGAGTTTATGAAAATAAAGCCATTTAATAAAATATTTACAAATAACATAGCAACAATAATAATAATTAATAAGTAAATAAAATGCTTCTAAAAGTTAAAACGAACTGAAAATTTATGCCAATGGAATGTAACAGAAAAAATATACAAATTATTTGTAAGTGCAAAATAATACTTGTCAATTAATAGCATCATTGCGTTATGCCTTTACAAAGTATAAATGAATGTTTTAAGATTCTGCAAAAAAATCTCAATTTTTAAATGCCTAAATAGGGTTTGATTTTTTTTTTTTTTTTTTAAGGGAGGAGGGGGGGGGATGTTAAAAAGTTAAAAATGAAGATATAGTTGAAGCTATTCATTATTTATGTTTCTGCAGGAAAACTTTTTAATAAACTCTATTTTTTTTTTTAAAGATTACATATATGTATATGAACACTTGTCATTTAATAAAAGTATATGTATTACGATACCCTTAAAAGTAGTAGAAGTGATTATTTGTAAAATACAAATAGGAATGTACAATGCACAATGCATGAGTGAGGTGTTTCAAAGACCGTGGTTATTGTACATATTTTTTAAAAACGTATTTAAATGAATCCACAGAAAAAGTCTAAAACGAGTTTATGAAAATAAAACCATTTAATAAAATATTTACAAATAACATAATAATAATAATAATAATTAATAAATAAAATGTTTCTGAAAATTAAGACGAACTGAAAATTTATGTCAGTGAAATGTAACAGACAAAATATACAAATTATTTGTAAGTTCAAAATATCTGCACTGATAAAAATTTCAAACTAAATCTACTGGAAATTATTTATTTTAGGTCTTATGTAAAATTACACCGAAAAATAAATTAAGATGTAAAAAATCTATAATATATATTCATTTTAATAGCTAATATTAGTTTAATTAATTATTGACGGTAATACAGTAGTGATTTATAACACTTTTCTAAAATAGAGACATTATTTTCAAAGTTTTATTGCATTTATTCATAAATTTAGGAAAGAAGATAGAAAAATACATTTATGTGAAGATATTTATTTATGAGAGAAAATATTCGTATCGAAATATTTATTTATTTATTTATGTTCTGATAATTATTTTAGTTTTTGTGTAAAAAGTGTTTATTTCTTGCTAAGAAAAACGTATAGCTTAAAAAAAAAAAAAAAAAAAAAAAAGACGCGTAAAATTTAATATTTTTATCAATGTGGGATTCGTTATAAATCAATAAATAGTTAATGAATAAAACAAATTTAAATTAAAATGATAATCCACAAAACGACTAAAATTGCACATCTCAAAAAAGATAATAATAATAATAATAAATTAATTAATGACGTTCACCAAACAAATTAACAATACAGCATCAGAAGAATTCCTTTTAGAAACTTATTGCAATAACCTACCTGTATACTTTAAACGTTGAACTACAGAACGACTAAAACTGCACACCTTCATCATTCAATGTATATATATTAAAATAATATTAATAATAATAATGACATTTACCAAACAAATTAACATCACAGGAATTCCTTTCAAAAACTTCATGCAATAATCTATCCCTATAATTTAAATGTTAGGCCACAAAACGACATAAATTGCATACCTTCATCCTTCCAAATACAAGAGAATTAATTCATTAATTAACACGTTGGGCGCTACGCGAATTCTTAATAAAATCCATTAAAATTCCATAATGATTCCTACTGTAATAAATAAAAATTAAGTAAATTTTAAATAAATTTTCAGTAATAACTTAAAACAATGTAATATTTATAGATTTATAGCCTCATTTACACTGTCAACCACCGATTGTTGACGCGGCTTTTATATCATATTTGACACTGTCAGCCACCGATGGCTGACATGGCGCTCAACGTGTCAATTAAAGATGTTTGCCAAGCAGACTAAAGCCAGAAGAATTCCTTTCAGAAGCTTCTTGCAATAACGTATTTCTATAATTTAATTTTTGAGCCATAAGAAGACTTAAACAGCATATCTTTATTTTTCAAAATAATATTAATTAATTAATGGCATTTTTCAAAAAAAAAAAAAAATAAAAAAAATAAAAAAAAAAAAAACTAACACCAGAAGAATTCCTTTCAGAAGCTTCTTGCAATAATCTTTTTATTTAATTTAAATGTTGAGCCAGAAAACAACTACAATTGTACATCTTTATCACCAAACACACACATACACACATACATAAAAATATTAAATTAAATTAAATTAATAAGTAATTTTTTTTTTCAAACAAATTAGCACTACAGAATTCGAAACTTCTTACATTAATCTACTTCCATAATTTAAATATGCAGTAACAGTACAACTAAAACTGCATATCTCCATTTTCCAAAAACAAAAACAGAAAGAAATTAATAAACAGCTTTCACCAAACAAATTAATAATGGAGCATCAGAATAATTCATTTCGGAAACTTTTTTTTCATTATAATCCAACTCCATAGAGGCTTTAAAGAATTGGATAAGGCCACGAAATTGAAAATGTTAGAGGACTGTTCTAATTTCATCTGAGCTGGCGACTTAATTCATCTCTCGGGGCTCTCTGATTTATTTTGCTTTGTAAAAAGATATTTAGAATAGGGCTAAAACACTGATCGAATAAACAACCTTTGAATGTTGCGGGAAAATGAAGCCGTTCGGCTATGAAACATTGAATTGATTTGTACAATATTTTATCAAGAGTTTGAAAACTATAGCAATTATTTATAATTATAGGAAAGAAAAAGAAATATTTACATGAAACTATGTATTTATGTTCAAAAATTTACTTTTTTAAAAATCCATATCAATATTATTTCTGTAAGGCAACTGAGTTGATAATATTCTTATATGATACTGCGCTAAGACTTTAAAAGGTAAAGATAGAAAAATCTAGATAGAAAAATAAATGGTTATATTTTCAGTTATATCCTAACCATTATTTATGTAAACATTTCAAATGCAACTTTCTTTTACACTGAATAAAAAATCATAGTAAACATTGTAAATAAATATTGCAAAGAATATTAAAATCTTTCAAAAGATAGAGGATTGGATAACATTAGTACGGCATATACTAGTTTTGATTTCAGAAAAAAAAAAAAAAAAAAAAAATGGTACATTGGCTACAGTACTGTACCCTGTTCTACAAGATTTACGATATTTATATTAAAATATTTATTTCTTTATTTTTTTATGTTTTGATATTTATTTTATATATCTGAAGCATTTAATTAATAATAATAATAATAAATAAATAAATAAATGAAAATAAGCCTTAAAAAATGCATGCAAATGTTAATATATTTCTTAAAATCTCTGTCTTTTTACAAAAGGAATAAAATAAATTAAAATTAAAATATCGAGCCACAAAACGACTAAAATTACATATCATAATTTTCAAAAACACAAAAAACAAAAATAAATTAATAACACCTTTTGACAAACAAATTAACAATAGAAGATCGGAAGAATTCTTTCAAGAAATTTCTTCCAATAACGTATCTCCATAGAGAATAAGGGGGGGGGGGGGGATTCGATAAGGCCACGAAATTGAAAATGCTAGAGGCCTCTTCTAATTGCATCCGAGCTGGCGACTTAATTCAGCAGTCGGGGTTCTCTGATTTATCTTGCTTTGAAATTAAATATTTAGAATAGGGCTAAAACACTGGCCGAATAAACAACCTCCGCCCTTTGACAGTTATGAGAAATTCTTCCTTCGCCATAATTTCAAAACGTAATTTTGCCGTAGACATAAATTAGGAGGCGAATTCGGAAGAGCTTCCTCGAGGCGTTCGGTTTCCTGAACCAATCACGGGCGCTCCAGCAAATGTTTAAGGGGAAATGTAAGTATTGCCGGATTTTGTATGTAGGTTTCTAACCGAAGAGTTTAAATAAAGAAATATTAGACATGGAAATAATAATATAGTAAAGTGTATTACAAATATGTAATTAAAATAACAGAATGTAGTATGTTATATTATATGTACTATTATAAAAAAAATTTGGAAATCACATTGGCTGATTCTGTATATAAATCTGAAATAGAAGAGCTTCTTATAGAACAAGTAAAAGAAATATAAATGTAATATCTGTACTGATAAGTATAAAGGATTTAAGTCCAAAAATGTCGATTTTGAGTTAAGTACATAGTCAGACTCAGAAAAAAATTTCTCTATCGATTGGTATAAGAGATTCAAGTCCATGTCATTTAGTCTTTGAGAAAATCCATTGGAAAAAAAGATTCAAGTCAGAAATTTAGCATTAATGTTTGTATACAGTAAATCTGTTAAAAACAAACAAACTTCAAAATTAAATGTATGTAGTTTATTCACAAAATTGTATATTATGATAATATCCTGGCTAAAACTGTATTGAAGAGAAGTTTTTACAGAGAATTTTTTTAACTTTATTTTTCGTCTCCTGAAAAATCAAGAATATGGACTTACTTCCTTTATACTTATCAGTACAGATATAAGTCATAACCAAAGGTGGTTTGACGGTTCATACAAACTCCGAAATTTTGCATACTTATTGAACATTTTTTAGTTAAACATCATTTTTAACACTCGACATTATGTACTGAAATTAATACATCCTCTACCAGAATTTTTTTTTTTTTTTTTTCTGGCCACGGCCTTGGTTGTAATATAAAATAATACTGCATTATAAAATTGTTATAAAATTAATATTGAATGTGAAATACCTAGGTGAGAAAGAAGCTTAATTTGAATGAAAAACTGTTTAACCTGTCAAAGCCAAAACAATAATAGTAATAGATTTAAAGGAGATGTAAATAAATAATAATAAATAAATAAAATAATAACTGAAAATTAGAAACACACTAAAAACTTAGAGTTTTATGAAACCTATTCAAACCTGCAGAGTAGTTCATTAAATATACTAAAATTCGTTGGAAAAATTACGAGAATAACGCGAAATGCTCACAGAAAGAGACACAGTAAAATAAAAATAATTATACTGGATGGGAAAAAAAAAAAGTGGTTTCCTTATCAAATTTTTTAAATTTCCTTACGGAATATGTATATACAGACAAATGCATCCTGATAACACGCTATTTCTGGATTGAACGTTATAGATCAAAACAAGATACTGATAACGGAAAACAGTTTTTTTCCTTTGTTGATAAGGTGATGGTCATAAACTAGATAAGAAATAATTTATGATTTCTATGATAAATAAATAAATATCGATAAAAATGTTCAGTAAAAAACTTTTTAGATTTTGTATGAAATATCGTTGTTATTTTAATGAAAATTTAGGAGATCGAATATGTTATGATTGACAGTAATCTTAACTATTTTGATTACTTTTATAATTGTTTGAGAAATTGTTTTTTATAATATAATTCTAATGCTTCATAATTAATGCTATACAAATATAATACACTTTATTTATTTCAATCCCTAAATATACTTTTAATATTTAAAATTGAAGTCATTTTATATGTCTGATTTAGAATACCTGCAAATCCCATACCTTTACATGAGAAAAAAAAAAAAAATCTTATATGAATGTGTCAAGTTAGGAGAAAGGAGAGTATCGCGTTTTTAATCGAATAAAGCATCAGAAATTACAGGAAAAGGAACTTTTATTACTCTAGGGGCAGGGCCTGATTATCGCACAGGCCGACTAGGCCTCGGCCTAGGGCACCTTTATCTGGGGGCACCAAAATAGTTTTTAAATTTAAAGTGATATTTTTGGTAATGATTTCTTCAAAAAAATTAACTGAAAGTTAGTTAACGATAATAATCTTTAGTTGAAAATAGGGATTTTTTAAATACCTTTTGACCAATTACACTGCTATGCAAAAAAAAGCTAAAAGCTGTAAAGACATATCTGACTGCACGGCTCGCCCCCTCCCCCCTAGACTAGGGGGTAGGGGGCGATCCGTGCAGTCAGATGTGTCTTTATAGGCTAATGCCTAAATATACCTTTTATAAACACAAAAACATGAAGCGAAATTTTGGCACACTTGTTGTTCAATCACGCATAGATTAACAATATTTTGATAATAGTAATAATATTTGTGTTTGACGAATGATTCTGTTATATTACTTCAATTACCAAAATACACTTTAATTTTTTTTTTCTATTTTATAGCTTTAATTAATTAATTATTATTATTATTTATTATTATTATTATTATTATTATTACTATTTTCGTGTTTCTTACCATCTTACCATCTTTTATCTATTTGTTGTGTTTTTATGTGTGATCTGAAGATTACTCTTACTTTTAAAAACTGGGGTTCACTCTTACTTTTAAAAATTGGTACATCCCATTAAAAAACCATAGTACTTATATCGAGTGTAATGTCCATTATACTCCATATTCATGAATGTAAGTTACATGTTCAATACCATATTATAATAATTATTCTTATTTGTTTGTCAAATTAATTATGCTTTATCATTTATAAATTTACCGAAAACAAATTTTGAAATAAAAAAAAAATGATGCAATGTTTTAATTGTCAAAACAGTTTTAACTGAAAATAAATGTCCTTATATAAGAATAAATTCGAATTTGTACAAAGTATGTAACTCGAACTAAATAAGTGCACTAATAAAAATTTTAACAGAAAACTACTGATAATCATTTATCTTAAGTATTATGTAAAGTTACAATGAAAGAATAATGGGAGATGTTAAAAAATCTATTTTATATATGCATTTTAATGACTAATGTATTAATTAAATTAATTATTGGCGACTTAGAATGCTTTTTCTAAAATAAAAACATTTTTTTAAATAATATAATAATAATTAAAAAAAATAATTGAATAAAGATTGAGAATACCGATTAGTTAATTTTATATAAGAATTATTTTAAATTTACGGAGACTCTGGATAAACATTTACAGTGTAGAAAACTACAGATATGAAATGCAATCAAGTTATGTATTAAACTTATAAAATATTAATTAATTATACTGTACTTAAATTATATGAAATAAAGGACAAACAAATGAGATACAATAATGTGGGTATTGAATTTATCAGATATATATTATCAATTATACAGTAGTTGATTTATAAAAAATAAAAAAGGAGCTAGAATTTATAAAATACATTCCATATCTGACTATGAGAAATTATAAATTATAGCTCATTTTCCTTCAAGTTTCCGCATTAAACTTTCGCAATTAGCCCATTTTCAAAAATGTAAACACATTTAAAGAGTCTAATTCTTACGTACAATTAAAAACTGCATCATTTACTTTTTTCTCAAGATACAATGTTTGAAATCAAGAAAAATAATTAAAATAATTTCTTTTTTCAACTTTTTTCTTTGCCGCCCCCTCCCCCCCTCGCCATGATCTAAAAGTCTGCATTCGAACCTGAAAAAGAGAAATTCCGGGTCTAAACCCAGGTCGCGCTTGACGGTCTGGCGGTTTGGGATTTTACGCGGTTTTAGCTAAAACTCGCGTATATGCGAACGAGGACATACTAGAAAGACTGTCACAGAGGGCTATCCACCTAAGTGTAGGACTCTCGCACATAGAGATAGACATTTATTTTTTATTTTTTATTTCAATGTTTAAGACCAAAATAAATCTCTCACAACACTTAGCAATATCACGAAAATTGAAATCTCAAATTCATTATTTGTTTGATCTAAGACAGTTGCGTTTTATATCATGATCCTTAATCAAGTGATGATAATAAAATAAATAGACACAAAACAAAACATAAGATTTAAAAACCTAAAATACTAACAAACAGACATTAACTTCTTGACCCTCAGTATTTTTTAATAGTCATAGTGCGTGTTCGTGATCGGCAGAGCAAGCTATAAATTAAATAAAATGGATTGCGTGCATTTTACTTCGCTTTGATATATCAATTCTTCGTGTGTGTTCTGAGATGGATAAAATAGCAAGACAACAAAGTTGTTATAAGTAAGATTTAATATCAAATTTTTAATTGTACAGAAAATGGGATCAGCTTTATAATTTAAAGAGTCAACTTGAGAAACGATTTGGAGGCCCCAGTTTCTTTTGTCATTAAAAAGCTATTAGTGTTATTAAAAGGCAAGGATAGTGAACACGATAGCATGTAAACTCTTTGTTCGATTGAGCTGAAAGTTGGTAGGTATGTTATAGGTAACCTTTGGACGAACTGTATTGATTTTAGTGAATCTAACACTTATAGTTTATTTTTTTACAGGGACACAATAAAAAATTCTTTATCATTATGGTCTATGGGCTGAAATTTTTTAAAATGTGATAGCGCTTAAATGCGTTATCCAATTGAGCTGAAAATTTATATACATGTCAATGTCGTACGAACTATATAGATTTTGGTGAATCTCTAGCATTTATAGATTTTTACAGAGACACAAAGAAAATTTATTATTATGATCTATCGGCTAAAATTATTTGAAGTGCAATAGCGCTTTACACCTTATTTAATTGAGCTGATTTATTTGAGGCTTCTCTTACTTTAATTTATTTAAGCAATAGTTAATTACCTAATGTTCGGAAAGTCGAGTGAAGTCATTCCAGTTTTTTATATTTTGCCACACTGTTAAATAGCAATAATGCGTATATTTATCAATCATTCGTATTTTATTTATTGTTTTTTATAAGTCTAAACCTTTTAATATGAAATTATTCAATAAGCATTCACGAAATCTCGTTTTAGGATACGATAATAACTGGATTTAGTAACAGAATCAGATTTATACACACAAACTGACCATATCATGTATAATAATGTAACATGACAATTAGTTTAGAACCGTACATCTCGGTAATTAATTTCAGGAAATATCGTGAAATCTCGTTTTAGGATGCGATAATAACTGGATTTAGTAACAGAAATTTATTTATTATTTATAAAGTAATATTATTATTATTTTTTATTAAGTGTATATTATTTACAAAGTTTATTATTAAGGTATTATTTGTAAAGTGTATTAAATTTATAAAGAGTAAATTTTATTGCTAGTGAATCGTGGCGTTTATAAATATTTTAATAATGAATTCTCAAAGAAAAACTTTTGGTATAACCATGTCATTGAGGTATAACCTATCCATACAAAAGCACCTCACATCTATATTAAAGTATAAAAATTTCGAATTATAAGCCACAAAGACTGAAAAAAAAAAAAATCCAAAAAGGAAGGTAAATTTAGATGATTGTTCTGCAAAATTTAAATATATTGATTTAATTTTGTGCACACACAAATCAACGAACATAAATCAACGTCGTGTCAATAAAAGTGTTCTTTTAAGAATAAAATCTTTACAAATTACCTCACATTTTATTATTCTCAGAAAACGTTATTCTACTTTTGTTTAAAACTATCTTATGAATTATTAAATACTGAAATTCAAATTAGAAGAAAAATATTAATAAAAATTATTTATTACATGAATATATTACATAATCAAAATATAAAGAGGATTGGGTTCAGTGGAATGTCTCATTTTAGCTAGCGACGATCATTTTATTCATTTAACTGGCGACGACCTGGATTTCACCCGTAGGGGTAGTCTAAAGACATGCCATCACAATTTGACTTCTCTTCTTAGGTAACTTTCAGAAGTATTAATTTGGAAACATGGAGGACATTGTATTCACGACTAATTTTACATGCACCAGCCACCTTAATGTACAGAGCAGTCTTCGGCCTGCTCGAATATCGAACCCAAAATAGTAAAAGATTTTCTATGAAAATGTGGCATGGTTTCCTATGTAAATTTTTCTAACAGAGAGTTTTATGCAGGATTTTTTTTTTTTTTTTTTAAATCTTTTAAATATTTTTTTGTATATTTAAGAATACGTGAGATACAGATTTTCTGAGTATTAAAAATTTTATTTAAAAAAAAAAAAAAAAAAACCTCTTCTATTATTGTTTGAATTGCTACATGGATAGTCTCTGCTCAGTAATTATTTTAATATATTTTTCGAAAGAGGTTTAATCATAAGATGATGCAATGTCACATATTTCGCAGTGTCACTTATAATGAACGAAAGCTAGCAATAACTTATCGAAAAATTCCCCCGTTCAATTGTAATATTTTACTACTATTAGAAGAAAACTAAAAATATTGATGTTGATAATTTAAAAGTGTAGCAGTGGTATACGTAAAGTCGGTAACCAAAAGTGTCCGAACACTAGCAAAAATTCCTATGTAAAAAAAGTACACTTCATACGGTTTTGTTAAATAAATCCTTATCGAATCGTGTTCTTACACTGACTAAGAACAGGATTCGACAAGGATTTATTTAACAAAACCGTATGAAGTGCACTTTTTTTACATAGGAATTTTTGCTAGTATTCGGACACTTTTGTTACCGACTGTATGTAATAGAGATATTATAAATGTACATTCCCGAAATTCGTCCAACAATACAAAAATTGTCCCCGTATTATTTCAAAGTTTTACCAATATTCCACAACTAAAGTTACTTTATTACTAAAAAAAAAAAAAAAAAAAAAAAAAAAAGTGAAAATATACTAAATGGGTGAATGCTCTCTCATTTCATTATAATTTATTTTCCCTTGCAAATTCATAAGGATTATCTTCAAAACAAACTTTTTATATGTTTGAGGATGCGTGATTAGTAGATGCCCCACGATTTTCTGGTAGCCTGTAATGAAGAAAATCTCATACCACCGTTCAAAGCTTTGGACGGCTAATTGTATTGTCATTGTTGGGGAAACTTGTTATCGGATCCTTCCAAAGGGACCTGCCTAATCATAATAACCGCCTGATATAATAATATGATCGTAAAACGCAGAATCCTCTTATCTCGAACTGTCTTCATTTTCTCCGTAGTATAGCACGGTTCTAGATAAAACACAGTTGTTCTTGTTTTTTTTTTTTTTTTCTCTCTTTTGCCTTTATACAATTATGCATGGCCATGGAGTTTTGTTTCTTCTGATGCTGATGAAGTTTATTTTGTTAAAGAGAAAAGAGTTAATTACTGGGATAGGATCTTTGTAAAGCTGGTTATCAAAGAATGTATCTTTATGTTTTCTATCCCCCCCCCCCTTCCCTTTCTTTCTGTAAATGTGCATGCTGTAGGGCTTAATGAGTTTTTTTTTTCTAAATAAGCTTTGGATTTTATTAGAGTTCATTGTAAAGTTTATTTATCTTTTTTTTTATTATTATTATTATTCATTTTGTTTAATTGAAAAATATTTATAGGTGTAAGTTTACATTGTAGATCCAAGTCGGAGGGATAGATATGTTAATGATGGCAGTAATTAAAAGAAAAATAAGAATTGGTGAATAAAAAAGAAGTTGTAATGAAACAAAGGGCATATATTCAAAACTTATATATATATATATATATATATATATATATATATATATATATACACAACGATAAATTTAGTTATCGTTTTTCTTTAATTACTCTCTTTTTCTATAAGCATTTATATGTCTTCATTATTGTTGAAATTCTTTCGTAATATATTTACATAGAAACACATAACTAAAATGCAGCTATAATCCAAATTATATATCTTATACTAGGTTCTGTGGTAAAAATTCCTTGTATTGTACAATATTTTGTACATGATTCTTTTCATTAAAGCAGCATCTCAAATGAGGATAAATCTACTCTGATGATAGTAGCACCTAGATTGTGTAGTGAACTTATTTGACACAAAATACAAGCTTCGATGCTTATTTATTTATTTATTTATTTATTTTTTTTTTTTTTGATATTACAGAATGGATGCATTTGGCACAAAGTACCCGCCTGGATAAGATTTTTTTATTGTAGTTTGGAGCTATTCGAAACAAAAAGCCTGTTTTGGTGCGATTTTTTTTTTTTTTAATTGCAGTATAGATGTATTTGTCTCAAAATTTCCGCTTTAACACAATCCTTTTTATACTTTTTATTTTGTAGAAAATAAATGAGAAATATATACAAAAATTTTGTGAGAATAAAATGGGATCGTTATGATATCTGGAATATTTATGATATTTTTTTATTGGGAATCCAAGTATTTATAATTCTAATCAAAGAATACCTATAACATAAATGAAAGTCAGATAAAAATGTTCAGTGGAGAATTTAGTATTTTCCCAAATATCTTTAGCCTGTCTTGACATTTAAAAATGAATTTTTAGTAATTTTTAGCTTCTCTCTAGTTACATGCGATACGTTTTTAAGCAATAGGAAACTGTAAGTGCGAAGCAGATGATATGAAGTAATTTAGCTATTATTTTATTACCTGTAGTTATCGATCTTTATTACATTAATTTCATAATTATTTCTAAAAGTTATACTTTCAAGTGGTACCTTATGTAGAAAGCAGTAATAATATTGTAAAATATAAATTTCAATCACATTAAAAACTGAGACAGACAACATACACTAAAAATATACATTTTAAAATATTAAAAACACAAAACACAAATTTAAACGTTTCGAGCCTTTTACAGGCTCTTCATCAGTAAAAAACATCAAATGTAAATGTTGAGATGAACGACAGACTTTCATTAAGTGAGTACAACGTATTCATCAGGAACTGCGCATGCCTCATTAAGTGGCGAAAAATGTTGATTTGTGCACCAGCCCTCCAGGAAAATTCTTGAGTGATAATTTAAACAATTAGACATGATTATTTTAGTACTGTTAAAATCAGGTAAATGGTCAGATTCTATGGCATACTGTACTATTTTCGAACGTATATCACGGTTTTTGAAATTTGTTTTATGTTCCTGAATTCGAGTATGAAGAGAACGGCCTGTTTGACCAATATAAACTGAACTACAAGATTTACATGGGATATTATAAATAACACCTGTACGGGAAAAGGGGGGGGGGGTACCAGTTTTAAAATTAGAAAGGAAATTACGAATTAGAAATTGTGGTTTATAGGAAACAGATAAATTAACAGTGCGTAAAACTTTGGCAATAGATTCAGAAATATTTTTATAGTATGGAATAGTAACGAACGATTTAGGTGATTTAGATGAATTAGTTTCATGATTATCCTTATTAAAGTCATACTCTTTTAATTTTCTTTTAAGCCAGCGAGAGGGATAATTATTACGCTTTAAGTCCGAAAAAATCTTTTTTAATTCCAACTGGAAAAGTTCATCGGTACTGCAATATAATTTTGCGCGGTGAAGTAACGTATGGAAAACAGCAGATTTATGTGAAGAAGGGTTAGCTGAATTAAAATTTAAATATTGGCCTGAAAATGTAGGTTTCCTATAAACAGAAGTAACAAATTTAGAATAAGTATCAGAGGGCGAACGCACAATTAAAATATCTAAGAAAGGGAGTTTATTATCTTTTTCTTGTTCTATGGTAAACTGAATTTTAACTACGAGACGTAATGATTTTTAAATATTTTAAATATTGTAAAATATGTTTCCACTGTCATAAAGAAAATGATTGTTCTAACTTCATGTACTAAAACTTTTTTTTTTTTTTTTTTTTTTTTATCAGATTATTAAAATAAATAAATAAATAAATAAAGAGAATTTTAACTGAATATTTTTATGGCACCAAAACTGAATATGAAGCGTTTGAGTTGAGCTTGTGCCGTGTTTCCCTTAAGTGAAAATTATTCCCTAATTGAAATTGGTAATATGTACATATATATATATGTATGTATGTATATATATATATATATATATATATATATATATATATATATATATTACTCGGGTAAAGAAATAATGACATAAAAAACTACTATAGCTTTATCAAGGTCAATTATGGCAGCAATATATATATAAAGATATTAATGTGTATGTTATGTATGATATGTACTTATGTAAGAATATCATTAAGCGTAAGCGTGTGTATCAGATTGCATATATATAATTATAATCAGGTTTCCCCTTTCTGCATCACCATACATTTTTCATCCAACTCCCTGTTTCTATAATGTCTGTCATCAAAATCTAAAGCGAAATGAAAGCGAGGGACCGGAAAGGGAAGAAATAAAAGAAGACGAGCAAAATATTACGCACATTCCTTTCTCATCGCTAGAAAAAGGGAAGAAAAATCTTATTGCTTAGTCACAAAATGGAAAATCTTATGCGGTGATGACAAGTGAGTTTAATTTACGACCAAGCTTTCGACAAAGTTGGATATTTCACGACTCGCACTTTTAGTAAATACCACTGCGTGTTTACGACCTTAGTTTCCAAAAAGATTTGCTGACCAAGGATTCTTTTGCTTTACCCTACATTTCCAAGAATCTGGCATCGATTGGGATTCGATGCTATAAAGACAGAATAAAGCGAAATGGAAGCCTGACTTCTTCTTGAAGCTTTAGGAGTTTTCAAGGCGTAGGAGCAGTTTTTGTTTCCATAATTCATAAGATATGAGATAGGGCGAGTATGTATATATGTATGTTGTATGTAAGATATAGGAAGACTGAATGCATAAATAACGAATCTTAGAATAAAAAGCAGCAAACAGATCGGGTATGAAATGCAGAGGAAAATTTCATTTGTCGTTAGTCTTCTTAGATGAATGGCTTTGGATAGTTAGGCGTTGTTTTGAATGGATGAGATAAAAATTTCGAAAGAAAATGTGATTTACAACTATAAAATTTGAAATATACACAAAAAAAAAAAAAACTAGTATGTTGTGGCCACCACAAGACTTTCTTCTATATTTACCTATACATATTCAATCAGTAACAATATTAAAAAAAAAAAAAAAAAAAAAAAAAAAAAGTACGATTTTTTTTTTCTAAGTTTTTTTTTTTTTTTTTTTTTTGTTAAAAGTGAAAAAAATCAATAACTTTGTTTTAAATTATCACAGATTTATAGTTCAACCATTCGTTTTAAAGGTATTGACGAGACCTTTCGAAAGATACCCATCTTGAAAATTTATCCCCCCCGGGGGGGTACTTCCCCCCAGGGGGGGAAGCGATGGCCCCCCATGAAGAATTTTTTTTTCCTAGTTACATACTACTATTATCAATAATTCATATTAATTTTACAATCACAAGTTAAAAACAACTCTAATTATGCACATTTGTACGAATTTTTGTCCTATGCTGCCATGTTAAAAATTTAGATAAAATGCTATCACAGCGCCACCTGTTGAGCTATTGATCCCCAAACATAATCAGCACCAGTTTATGTCGGGGACCGACTAAATACCAAGTTTGGTTAAATTTCGTTAAAAAAAAAAAAAAAAAAAAAAAAAAAATTGCGATATTTTTCTAAGTTTTTTTTTGTTAAAAGTAAAAAAAATCGATAACTTTGGTTTAAATTATCACAGATTTATCGTTCAACCATTCGTTTTAAAGGTATTGACGAGATCTTTCGAAAGATACCCATCTTGAAATTTTGCCCCCCCCGGGTGGGAACTTCCCCCCCCGGTGGGGGGGGAACCGATGCCCCCCCATGCACAAAATTTTTTTCCTAGCTAACTACTACTATTATCAATAACTCATATTAATTTTACAATCGCAAGTGTAAAATAACTCTCTTTATGCCCATTTATACGGAAATTTGTCCTATGCTGCCATGTTAAAAATTTGCATAAAATGCGATCACAACGCCACCTATTGAGCGATTGATCCCAAAATCTAATCAGCACCAGTTTATGTCAGGGTCCAACTATACACCAAGTTTGGTTCAATTTCATTCATCGGTTCGTGAGATACGGTGTGACATACGAAATTTTGCGATCACAGCGCCACCTGCTGGACGATTGATCCCCAAATCTAATCAGCACCATGCCCCGTCAGGTTCCAACTATATACCAAGTTTGGTTGAATTTCATTCATTAGTTCGTGAGATACGGTGAAAAATACGAAAATTTGTCCTATACTGCCATGTTAAAAATTTACATAAAATGCGATCACAGCGCCACCTGATGGGCTATTGATCCCAAAATCTAATCAGCACAATGCCCCGCCAGGGTCCAACTATATATCAAGTTTGGTTGAATTTCATTCATTGGTTCGTGAGATACGGTGAAAACACTAAACCACAGACAGACAGACAGACAGACAGACAGACAGACAGACAGACAGACAGACAGACATTTTTTAAAAACTATCAATTCGTGTTCAGGACACCCCAAAACGTGTAGATCCGTCAAAAAACGGAGGTCGAAAATTTTCGCGAATCCAATACTTTCTCTATATTACATATAGAAGAAAGTAAAAAAAAAATCTGTAACTGTAATATTTTCAAGTTTTAAATTAAGTTTTAGTCTTAATCATATCAATAATTTTGAAAATACTATTATTACTACTACTAATAATAATGAAAGAAAAAACATTATATAGCTTAATTAACAAAAGTAGAAGTTTTAATATTAAGTGGCTGCTTTATCTATCGTCTAAGACAGATAAACACCATATTATTCTATGGGAAAATTTGTTATCACAGTTACTCATTGCCAAATATATATACATACTAGCAGACCCGGCCACGCGTTGCTGCGGCTAAGTAATACGTTGATAATTTGATAAGGTATATAGTATTTCCCTACAACTGGATTTGGCTTTTTTTTTTTTTTTTTTTTTTTGCGCCTTTTTGAACGATAGCGAAGTCGTTCTGGATTCTTTGCAATAAAATACGGTAACCTGCATGCTTTTATTTTATATTTATGATTTAGCTTATGATTTTATCATTTATGATTTTTAGATTTATGATTTAGCCATAGTCGCCAAATCCAGTTGTGGGGAAATACTATAGTTGTTACCCACAACTATAACTTATAATATAACTTCAGTAATTATATTCGGATAATTATAACTTCAGTATCAGTATATCCCCACAGCTGAATTTGGCGATTTTTCTTTGGCGCCGTTTTGAACGATAACGATGTCGCTCTGGACTGTTTGTGATATAGTATGGCAGCCTATATGTTGTTTATTTTGGATTTATTATTTTATGTTTTTGATTTATGATTTAGATTATCATTTATCATTTATAGATTTATAATTTAGCCATAATCGCCAACAAAAAATTGCCAAATATCGTTGTGGGGATATACTGATTAATATATTACTGAAAAGATTAATATATTTTAACGAAGTGGTGAGAAGATTCTGAGTATGTTAAAATTTTAATAGTAAATTCAAGTTAATCAAGAAGGAAAGCATTGAGGATTAAGATAAGAAAATTGCAAGATTTTAAGATCGCATTTTCAGCAATAAATATGAGTCAAAATTTAATGCAAAATACATATATAAATCACAAATTTAATCAGGAACGTTAAATTGGTAAGTTATTAAAGAAAAAATAAAGAAAAATAAGAGAAATAATTAATTAAAGTTTCGAACATCGATCATATAGATTAGCGTTATAAAACAAATAAACAGACTTAAACTCTTCCAGACTTTTAAATAAGTTTTAAATTAAGTTTTAAAATTTAATGTTAAATAAAACAGACTTTTAAATAAGTTTTAAAATATTGAAATGGTTACTTTTTATTTAGAACGTTATGTATAGATCACAAATTTCTTAAAGAAAACGAAGTGATACAGATTAGAATAATGCAACAAAAATTGAAAAAGCAAGGTTATGTCGTAAATAAATTTTTAACACACGTGTCACGTGAAATAAATTGTAGCATATACATAATGTATCCGATATAAGATATTAACATGTTGCAGCGGAATAAATTTCATATCTATCATCCTTGGCGGAAAAAAAATAATATCGCCAAATTATCTGGCGCTCACATTTAATTCCTTTCAAAAATCATGGTTATTTTAACAACTTATATTAAGAGAGAAATGAATAATATGAAACAATATTTCACACAATACATATTACGAAAATATACATCTAGCTTGTATATTTTCGTGTTACGTTTTTGATCGCCAAATACGAAAAACTCCAAGGACGACAGAGCTTTGAAATTTAAAATTAAAATTTTGTCAATTTAACAGCAAAATAACTCAATCTAACGTATGCACATGATAAATAATACATATCTATACAAAAATATGGGGATTAAAATCCGAAAATAATTTTCATCGTTTTTAATAATTTTTTACAAAAAATACAATGGGCCATTAACATAAGAAATCTTTTTCTTGATTTCACAGACTGTCAGTGACGTCACACTTCGCTTGTGTATAACTACATACTTTATCAATGCGAATAAAATCTTTAAATTGATTATGACGTCAATTTTCGTGTGATGTATAATTTAACTTTTTATAATTTTTTAACGTTCACGTTTGATTAAATGTATTTACTTTTATGTCGAAAGAAAATGAACTCGTATTTTTTCTTTTTGGCAACAATTAAACTTATGGAACTCACAGATATTTTGGAGCAACTTTAATAAAGGTCTATAATTAACAAATAATTGCAATAAAACAATATTGTGACAATAAATTGAGATAAAAACTATCCTATCTCTCAAGTTGGACCAAACTGCACACAGTGTGCAAAATTTCATTAAAATCGGTTCCTTAGTTTAGGAGTTTACCCCGGACAAACATCGTGACACGTAATTTATATATATATACAGATATATATATTGTTTTTAATTCCCTTTTTATATTCAGGAAATTCCCAACCGTTAAATTAGATCTTCTTTTCTTAAACTTATTATTATTAGGGTAGGTGCTCCAGTGATTGGCATGCTCCAGTAATTGACATCTGTCCCGAAATAATTAATAAATAAGAAAAATAATAAAATCATATATTTTACATATAAGAATTTTAACATTTTATGTCAAACACTGGAGCATAAGGTGCTAATAACTGGTAAAATGAATAACTAGCAGTGCCAAACACTGGAACTTAGGGGCCAATTACTGATAAAATGAAAAACTGGCAGTGTCAATGACTGGAACATTGAGTGGGTGTCAAATAAAAATTCATAAAAAAAAATAATTGTTATCAAATGTATATATTTTAACATATATGTGGTTCTGAATGTCTTTCATACCATATGTACTAACTTAAGATTTCTAAAAATATTTTCTGATGACTAGAACATTAAAAACATCAGAGATTGCTCTAAAAGTGTCAATCACTGGTGCACTTCTTAAATCATTGACTTAGAACTTTACAATATGTTTAGTGTGCGTGTTATTAAAGCAAATAAAGAATATAATTTCAGGTAACAGTTCTCTTTTATTTGATATAAAAGAATAAATTATTATAAGATTTAAATATATTTATATAAAAACTGTTTTATTCATTAACTTAGAACTTTACAAGGTATTTTGTGTAGAATATGAAGGATTTATAATTTAAGACAGAATTAAAAAAATATTTGGTAAATTTTATGTAGCTTTATTACACACGTTTTCTTGTAAATAAACAGAATTCCTTTTTATTGGTTCTATGGATGTGTCATCTTAATGTTTTAACTTTCTAATTTTAAAATTATACAAGTATATGGGATATAATACTATATGATGTAATTCATTCTTATTTCAGTGTATAAAATGGAAGAAATTTAAAAAAATACTCAATAATATTGTTTAAAACCGAAATTTCAATTAATTTAAAGCATAACTTTTAACAATGTATTTTCTTTATCAAGATAAAACAAGATTTAACAACAATTAATATATTGAATAAGTCAAAATTTAGAATATAACATGCAATACGCATTCTTCTTTCATATAGTATATCAGACGGAAGTAATTTTTAGAAATTCTCTTAATCATATTGCTTCAAAACTAAAAATTTAATGAATTTACTGAATTGTTATCAACACTGTATTTTACCATGTTTTTATTAACTCGCTTTCTTCTTTATTTATATGTCCAGTACAAATCTTGCAATCGATTTTTAACTAACTTCCCGACTCGCTAGACATTTGAAACTTTTAGAATAGCTCAGAACACGATGACAATGCATTCTTTTAATACTTATATTTAATTAATAAATGTTTGAAAATTTCTTATAATTGCTCTCCTTTTTTACTCATTTGATAACTTTCAAGTTGATGAGATAGTTCATCAAAAAAAAAAAAAAAAAAAAAAAAAAAAAAATTAAAAAGTTTTTTATTAATATATAGAATTGCCAAGTTTATATGATTCAACAGAAAATTTTAAAACATGGTATATAAAAAGTTCTTTTTATCTTCTAATTATTTACCATTAGTTTGAAATGAGATTTAATTACAATTTTATATCTGCTGGAATATAAAAAAAATTAGAATATATTATTTAATGCGCCTTGTTTGTCATTTATTTTATATAATTTATTTTTGCCATTTATATTATTTTTCAGAAATTCGTAGTCATATTATTTAAAAAATAATAAATGAATAAATGAATAAATAAAGGCTGTATAACAATTTACACTAAATTTTGAATGAAGATTTATTACAGTTGAACATTTAAATTTACTTATGGTATGCTTTAAAAAATTTCAATAAAATTATTTTTGCAGAAATTTTGAAATATTATTTTTAAGTTAGCATTTGTAAAACATTACGTCATTAAAAGTTTTTTAAAAGTTCTTTAAAGAATTTTTTAATTGAGATCCATACCAGTGGTTCCTAAGAACGCTTATTAAACATATAACATGGCGTTTTGCTCGCATAACGAAAAAACATAGCGTTTGAATTATTAACTTTTTCAGTAAAACATAATAATAATTTTAAAAAAAGACACCATAAATTGCATAATAAAGTTTTACAACTTTTTGCATTTATTTCTCCTTTTTCGAATTTTATACAATTTATTTCGCGAACCTTTTATTAAATGCTATAAAATGTACTTTTGTTATTTTAATTATTTTAATAACAATTTTAAAATCTACAATCTCACATAATATACTTGCACAGTTTTTCTAATGTGTTTTTTCTTGAAAATGTATATATATATATATATATAATCATTGAATAATAATAATAATAATATATGTATATATATAAACGATGCACCATCATAAAATATTAATTCTATACATAAATTCTATACATTTTCTATACATTAAAAATTAAAGAATTACATACCACAATAAGAAAAATGTTCTTTAAATATATATCCTTTTATTCACACTTTCAAAAGAAAAGAAAACTTTAAAAAAACAAAAGTAAACTTTCTTGTACAACTTTAAACTAACTAAACATAATCGAAAATAACCGAACTACGGTCGGTATGGGGACATTAAGTGACGTCACAGCCATCACTTTGCTCATAAACATCATTGATGTAATAATTACACCCTGTTAACCCTGCTATTTCTTAGGAAATGTCCGGCTTTGACCAATTGTGTGGGAGGAATAGGGGTCCTACTGTCCAATCCTAGACTGACCCCTCGAAACGAAAAAATGAGGAGGAGGGGGGGGGGGGGC
Organism: Salticus scenicus; assembly: GCA_963930645.1. NCBI lineage: Eukaryota > Metazoa > Arthropoda > Arachnida > Araneae > Salticidae > Salticus > Salticus scenicus. The sequence continues at coordinate 188,539,363 of OZ005656.1, read as the reverse complement.
GAAAGTAAAAATGATTGTTAACAATGTCTTAACACATAAACATTTTAACGTTTTTCCTCTTTGTGGGGCAATAATTTGTTTCTGTAACGGTTGCTGTTGCTTTCACTGCACTTCAACGATTTATTACAGCGATAAAATTTTTATTATACGCTAAGAGTGGCTCTAAAATTTCCCTTAAGAAACGGCGATACGGGAGACGTAGAAATCAAAAATATATGTTAAAAATTATTTTAATTACATATTAACATTATTAATAAGTTTATCGTGATCTTGGACACCCGCAGATGTGTCTGTGTAAATCATTTTTTCAAATACAATTGCCGGACATCGAAACTTTACGTATTTCTAAAAGGGCCGTTATCCTGACGTTATAGCCCTTTTAAACGACACTTAAACGATTTATCTTGTCAATAAAACTTTTACTATATATTAAAATATGGGGAGATCGGGAGTCTGCAAACAACTTTCATGGGTTACCTGTGGATTTCGTAGTCGTTGCTTAGTGATTAAGACGACATTACGTTAAGCGGTTTGGTGTTAAAATGTGTTTGACTTGGTATTGTTTTTATAGGCATTCATTTGTAATGTTAATAAGATAAATCATGATATAGTTAAATGTGTGATTTTTTTTATAGCATTTTCAGAGAAAAAAAAGAGAGATAAAAAGATAAAGGAAAGATAAAAATTTTACGACATATATAAAGAATATGTTCTCGTGATTTTAAATTTTGCTTGAAACATTCAGCAAAAATTAGATTAGAGGATTCAGATAAAATTAAAATGTGTTAATTAAATATTATTAAACGTATTATTTAGTTGTAGTAGTTCAATTTTAATGAAAATCAGTACCTAAGACATAATTATTTTTATATAAAATTTGTTTCTTAAAATTTGTGTCGTGAATTATGATATTGGTCAAGTGTATGATTTTTTATTACAATGTTTAAAGAAGTTAAAAAAATTTTTCAATGAGCTAGGGAAAAAATATCAATGCCTTTTATGATTAATACGATACTATTTCAAATATTTAATTATTACATAGCGACATTCCGTTATTTATTTACTTATTCATCTTTTTGTGGGTTTCCTATATTGTTTAAATTTTAATCTTCCGTTAAAAGTACACTTTTCTCCCGTATATTTGACGGAGAAATGCTGGCACCCCAGTTACCAGTTATTTCTCGTACTTTTACGGGTTTACTTTTTGCAGTGATCATATTATTAATCGAATTTTACATAACTTTAGCATAAGCAATAATTTTTTAACTAATAATTATTGAATTTTTTCTCAAAGGTAAGCTTTGGAAAAAATAAAAAAATTTTAAATTTCAGGAAAAGAAAACTTAATAAAAAATTATATTAAGGATACATGCCCTCTAAGTTTTAGATTTCTATGTTGATTTGTATAAAAATTACGCGAATAAAAAAAAAAAAAAAAAAAAAAAAAAAAAGCTGAGAAAACAGGTTATTGCTTTAATTCTGTACACCGGTGTTTTTAGTATTAATATACTTACTATTGTTAATGTATACAAACATCAAACCATCTCAATTATATATCTTAAGATCAAAAACTTTTTTTATTTATTTAGACGCCTAAATATTAATTGTTTTTAAGTGTATATTTTAATTGTTTTTAAATGTATATTTTAACTTAAGTTTGTTTCGTAAATAAAAAAGTTTTTAATCTTAAGATACTTGCTAGTGTATTATCTTAAGTTTATCTATTAATAGCTTAAGAAAAATAAATAACAAGGAATTCAGGTATGTCTTTTAGTTTTTCTTTCTTTTTTTTTTTCTTTTTCTGTTTCATTAATCTTTATATATACTTACGCACATCCTCCAAAAAGTAGGGGGAAAAAAAGGAGAGAGTGAGAAAGAAAAAGATTTTTAGTAAAGTACTATTGTCACAAATCTATAAGAAATATATATTAAATTATACATATGAAAAATTAGATGACTCGTGACTGACCAGTGTTATTTTGGAAATACATTTATTTTCAATATTAAATTTTGTTATCAATTTCCCTGTGGGTTGAGTGGTTGTTTTGGAATAAAGACAATGGTATTCTTATGAAAATGAAATATCGCTCAAACAAAAAACTTTGCGCATACTTGGAAAATGTTATTCGAAAATGAACGCATACTTGTTAAAATAAAAGAAAAATTGATTAAAATTTTTAAAAATATGAAGACTTAGAAAAAAAAAAATCTATGCATGACTATGTAATCTATGACTATCGAATTTTTGTTTAAATTTTATTTGAAACTGACGCATATTTTTATAGTGCCAGGGCATGCGGTCCATATGCTTTCCCTAAGTCTCCCATACTACTAATTTTAAATAGAATTTTCCGTCATAAAATAACTTTAAAACAATTTAGATAATTTTTTTTTTTTTTTTTTTTTTGTGAATAAAGTTGGAATGCTCAGAAAAAAAAGGTAAGTTTGTACAAACCCTGAATACATGAAAAATACCTCCAAATTTATAATATTTAAAACCAAAAATGATTCTGAACTATGTTGAAAAAGTATGTCTTTAAATTTAATAATAGGGTAAAGTATATCTTTTTTTGTGTTTACTTTTTTTTTTTTTCAAAAGCATTTATTTACAAATTTAAAATAAGCCAAAATATATAATAAAGTATATAAAGTTTTTTTTTTTTTTTTTTCTTTTAACCACTTACGTAAAAAAAGACTTTTAACAAATTGTCAAAAAACCTAAAATTATATCATTCTTAAAAACAAAAGTAAGATAATATATATTGAGTTTAATTTTACAATGCATTTTTCATATGTTCCTTTATATCTCCGTCTACAATTGAATACATTTATTTTCAGTTAAATAAACAAATAACTCAAACAATATGAAAAAAATTTTTTTTTTCTTGGTATGTATTAATATTGTTAATAATCTTTGTAAAGTTGTTCGTTGTGAGTGAATAAAAAATATCTAAAAAATAAATAAATAAATAAAAGTAAATAAAAATCGAAAAATTTGAAAATAGTAAATTTTAAAAATATTTAATTCCCTTCTATATAATGTAATCAGCTATCAAATTGTACCAAATTCCGATTTCGAAATGCGATTCATTTAAGAGTCTATAGTAAATTTTCGTAATACTCCAAAATAGGCATTTCAAGAAATATTTAAAAAGACTTCGAGAAAATAGTTTTGTAGCAGAAAACGGAAATCACTTTTCAGAAAAAGTCAGTAATTATCTTGTAGCAAAAAGCAATAACTGTAAAAGCAACAACACGCAACATATTCTTGCTTTCACGCTAGACTTATGCTAACTTTTATTCGCCTAATCAAAAGGTCTTGCTCAAATATTCACATTTGAAAGAACTGTCGTGAATTCAAAAAATTACTCATAATTTCTATAGCAGAATGTACTGACAAAATGGCCGACTGCACATTTTGCGGTAAATTTACAGTAGGTACAACTATGAAGATAGACTACCTTTACAGATGTTTATGCTACAAACTTTCGCAATTTACAGCAGAAAGAGCTGGTGCCTGTATTTGCCAGAACATTCTCTGCAAAAACAAAAGTAATTTTTTTAACAGCTTATATATTTTTTAATTTAAATTTATGGTGTTGTTTATATAAAGTTCTAATTCCCTTTTTTCTTTTTTGTTGTAAGTAAATAAACAAAACAGTATTTCATTAATGTAAAACATTATACATAAAAAATAAGTTTTCCATAAAATACAATCCTGAATGTTTTATTTTATCAAAGAACACAATACACGTTGTGGAATGCATAGATTAAAATATGCCACCAATCGATTTAATACCTTCTTATGGATAGTCTTTTCAGAGTAAATTCCTTCAGAGCTTCCTGTGTATACTACGGATCGAAGTCTCTGGTATTGATCTCTGAAAGAACAAAAGAAAATGAATTATTCATGCTTTAATTAAACACCACTCGCATAAGTCATCGAATATAAACATTTTTTTCTATACGGAGTAAAACTGGCTTATAAAAGCCAGTATAAAATCTGATTATAAAATTAATATTTATTACATTCTAAGAAAAATATTTATTTTACGATAAATAATATTTGAATAAATTTTGATATGATTTCGTATCGTGTTTATAAGTAATGTTATTTTGAAAGTTCGATTCCGTCATGGAAATTCCGATATGTAACATTATGCGTAATTTTTGACTAAGCAGCGGCTCGCAAATGATAGTTTGAGAATGCTGCAAACTAGTTATTAAACACAGTCTGTAAGCTTGGTGTGTAAGCTCTTTCATCTGATTGAAATATCATCGTACCTGTATTGTTTCTCAAATAAGCAAATAAGATAAATAAAGGTTCCATTCCATGTTCTATTTCTAGACCTTTGCATGCAGCCTACCCCAAAATTTCATTCACAATCACCCTCAAAATATCATTACTTTGGGCATCAGTATAATTCATGATACAGAATTTTCTCTTTATTTTATTGTTACATTGAAAGATAAAACATGATAACATGTTCAAAAAATCTTGATTAGTATTATAACATATTTATATTGTACTATTCTCGTTATTTATTCTCACCGACAGCCATAGCTCATGATTTTTTGGTTGGATGGTAGGCGGGGGGGGGGGGGGGGGGGATTTGTCTGTAGAATGACATGAATTATTATTAAATATATATTTTCAAATTTAGTTCTCCCATTCAAACAATTAAAAAAAAAAAAAAAAAAAAAAAAATGTGTTATTGAAACAACAAAATTTTTACTGAGGCTATATTTAAGAAAAAAAAAAAAAGTTGTTTCAACAAATTGTTTGAAAAATTTTGTTGCTGATATGTTGATATATACCCTTTTAAGGGGACTGTCTACTTTTTGTCTCCGAAAGCCGAAACCAATGTTATTCTATGGGGAATTTTGCCGTGTTGTAACTCATTAGCTAATACATATTTTTAAATTCCGTTTTCACATTTAGAAAATTCAAAATTGCTCAAATTTTTATCTTTTCTAAAAACGGATTTTTTTTTTTACTTTTTAAGATTTTATTTTTCAGCTCAAAAAAGCAAAATTTCACATTGTGAAAATTCACATTTTTCACCCTCAAAATAAAATATTAAAAATTCAAAAGATAAATATTTAGAAAGTGATAAACTGTTTAACAGATGTGAATTTTCTGAATGTGAAAACGAAATTTAAAAATATGTATTAGTTAAGGAGTTATGAGGTGGCAAAATTCCCCATAGAATAACATTGGCTTTGCTTTCTGGAAACGATAAGTAGAGAGTCCTCTTAACAAAAAAATTTGTTGTTTAAACCAAACATTTTTTGAGGATATTTAAAATTTTCGTGTTTTCTCTCTCTCTCTCTCTCTCTCTCTCTTTTTTTCCAGTATTTTATTAAAAAAAAAAAAAAAAAAAAAAAAAAAAAAAAAAAAACTAAATGCATTTCTAAAATGCTTAACGTAAAAGAACATGCAGTCCTTAACATATTTGAATATTTTAGTGTAGCCTTGTAAATATGAAGGTTAACTATATCATATTCTATACAAAATATTATTTTAGCATATTAACAAATAATGTAATTTTTTTTATAACTTTTGCAGAATTTTAAAAAAAAAAAAAACTAAATGCATTTCTAAAATGCTTAACGTAAAAGAACATGCAGTCCTTAACATATTTGAATATTTTAGTGTAGCCTTGTAAATATGAAGGTTAACTATATCATATTCTATACAAAATATTATTTTAGCATATTAACAAATAATGTAATTTTTTTTATAACTTTTGCAGAAGAAAGTTATTTAAATGTGATTTATAAAAAGTGTATCGTTAAACGGAGTGCACTGACATTCTTTTGGGCGTCCCTTTTCACAAACCACTTGTACAGGACCTACAAATGACATTTTAAATCAGAGCATTGCTTAATGATCTTGAGTACATACATCATTTTTTTAAAAATCTGAAAATATTTACGGACGCTGGAGGCAGTAAGATGAACAGATGGACAGTAGGACAGACAGATACACTAATTCCAATCATATTCGCACTTGAAAATTGTTAGAACGTGTTAAAAACGCTTAATGTAAACGATAATGCAATTCCAGCAAATTTCCAGTAATAGCTCTTAATGTAACTGAATATTTTTGTGTGGGCCTGTGAATCTTAATGCTAATTATGCTACATTCTATAAAAAGCATTCTTTTGTACACATGAATCACATATTTCAATTTCATTAAGATTTATGTATAGTAAAGTCATTAAAATTTGGTTTATAGAAATAACCCTCATAGAACGGTAATACATTCGGCTGTCTCCGTACACAAACCAGTGGTGATATTTACTCCATTTTCTACAGAAAACATTTGATAATGATCTTGAATAACGTATTTCAATTTCATTGAGATTTGAGTAAAGTAAATGTATCAAAATATGGTTTTCAGTAATGCCTCTCATAGAACACAATACTTTGAAATACTTCCGGGTGCCCCTGTACAAAAACCAGTAAAGGTAGTCAATCCGTTTTCAATAGGGAACATTCGATAGTGAACTTGAATAGTATATAGCAGTTTCAAGAAATTCCAGGCATATTTACGGGAGTTAGGATGCGAACAGACAAACCGAAGTCATTAACATTTTTCAACCTTGTTGGAAATTTTAAAAAAGAAAAGAAAATACATCATTTAATGAGTAATTGTAAAAGCAAAATTTCCACAGAATAACTTAGGCTTTGGTTGTCGTTCTAAATAAGGAGCTGTAGATATTACAAATTGCTTTTCTGCTTAGAAACCGATGTTTTTTCTAGTTTGAATAGCATTTAAGATATAAAAAAACAAACTGCTGAAGAATGGTCAGCACTAATACGCTTTACCTTTCTTTAAGGAAAAAAAAAGTTTAAATGTTTAGAAGAAAATAAAATAAATAAAGATAAGAAAACAGGAAAAAAAAAAAGTTCTGCATAAATTTATACGAGTTTGATTTTCTCCTCTATTGCACTTTTTCCTCCGCTTTCATCTTTATTTTTCTTTTCGAGAGAAATATTTTTATTTGACTTTGCTTCACGTAGTAGGTTTTCTCCTGAAAAGAAAAAGAAAAGAAAAATATTAATAAAAGAACAAAGAAAAATAAAATTCTTTTCTGTAAAATTGTTCTTTTTTTTTTTTCCCCTTTCTTCTAGCGCATACATTTTGATATTCTTTAGACTATTTAAAAAATAAAATAAAAGTTCTTTTTGAGAATTTTAGCAAAAGCAAGCTTTTTAAAAAAACGGACGTTCAATAAATCGATAAAAGGTTTCGAAAAAGTAAGGATGGATTTTTCTAGAAAAATAGAAAACTTGAGAAAGAAGGTCAAAGCTGCTAAATTTAATAATCGATAATCTTATTTTGTAAGACTCTTGCACAACTGTAATGATGTTAATTGAATATTTCAGAAAATTCAATTAAACCATTTTCGGGGGAAAAAAAAAAAAAGATAATATCTGTTTCAATAGTTACAGATTTTATTTGATTACAGAAAATAATATACTTTTTGACAGTTATCTTAAAATAAATTTCTGCAGTTTTAGAAAACAGAAACTTTCTGTATGAAAATTACAGATTATTTTTTATTTCATTTTATTACACACACACACATATGTATATATATATATATAATGAAGCTTTTTATTATTTTTTTATGTCATTATGAGTATGCACAATGTTTGCTATTACTTAAGCAGATTTTTAATTTTCAAAAAATTTCGAAATACATCATTTTATAGCTGCTATCTGCGCATTTTATGTATTATTATTATTATTATTATTATTATTTATAACACTATTTCAATCCTCATTCGGTGTATTACAATTCTCATTCAGTGTTTTGCAATTTAATGATCATTTCGAACTACTTTTATCACTTAATTAGCAAGCTACTTTATTTCTTTTTTGGTTTGATATGGGTGGTCTTCGTTTTTGATCAGAATAATTGTTTGAATACTGAAATTAAATCATCTTTAAATTTCAAATGTTTGCACTGATAATATTATATTACTACTGAACGTTCTGTTTCTCTCTCTCTCTCTCTCTCTCTCTCTCTCTCTATATATATATATATATATATATATATATATATCAGAATATTTTTACAGTGAAGAAAAGTTCAAGATTAAACTGCAATAACATTTCTTTAGTAAATTTCGATAAGAAAAATGTAGTGTCACTGCCGCATTCGATTATTTGTTATTCTGGGAAGTATCAAATTATCCAGAAATAATTTTGATTTTTTCTTAGTGCTTGTAATCAAAACCAAATATACAAATACACTTTAGATTACGTGGCTTTGTTCATCAACCTTATCATTTATAACGATCTGTGATGGCAAAACAAAATTCTATGTTGTAATAAAATGCACCGAGAAACCTGCATTGAATAGTAAAGAAAAAAAAATTGAGCAAGCATCATAAAATCTAAAAGCAAGCAATAATTGTTTTGAATTGAAATACTTATGTACAACCTTTCGTCAGGCGGAAAATTACTAGGCTCATGAGCAGGTTGCTGCTTTTATTATACTCATGCCGACAGGTTTTGCCTGATGAATATCTGTACTTAATTATTTGAACTCGAAACGATTTTTGCATGTTTTTCATCCTCACAAAGGATTTGATTAAAACTACAGATTTTGTTTTAAGGTTATTTTGTTGTTTTAAGTAAAAAATCAGTTTTGTTTCGGCAACTCAAGTTCTATTTATACAAATTTACAAAATCTTAACAAAATTTTTTAATATTTTCTTATTTTAACAAAATATTTGGATTGACTTTGCAGTAAATTTTGTATATTTCTAAGTAAAAGATAATATTTTGTGAGAGAAACAACATATTTTTGTTATAATTGCAACAAAAATTATTTTGTTAATCTAATCAAAATGACTATTGGAACACATTTAAATAGAAATTTCCGTTGTCCATATGAACTTTTGTTGATGAACAAAACATCTCTTTGAGTGTATACTGTTTTGTTGAAAATTTGTTTTCTTTTTCATTCTTTAAAATATGATCCAGTTTTCCCCAATAAAGTTTACCTTAAAAAAAAGAAAAAAAGAAAGAAAGAAAGCTTCTCTTCCCTGTCAACAATATAATATTTTTGATTGACTTACGAATACATTTATTGTAAAAAATTCTTTAAAATTTGTAGATGTTAAGTATTAAATAAATAAAAACTAGTGGTTTTTTCCGCTTTTTAATCAAAATAAGGTAGATTCTTAATTAAAACAGATTAACTCATGTGGCTCTCTTTTCATAAGCATAAATTTTTTTCTCCCCCCCCCCCTCTTAAAACCTTTTTTTTTTTTTTTTTTTTTTTTTGAGAGGGGGGGGGGGGGGTAGAATTTCTGATTACCTGCGTTGAGCAATTCCTGATATAATCATGGATTTACAAAAATAAAATTAATTCAAAAATGTGTGGAAAAGTAAGGTGTTGGCCAAAAATCAACCAAATTTTACATGACTTTCCTAATTTTCGTTTCTTTTATAGGAAAATATTAAACAGAATTCATATTTTAATTTTTTCAATTAAATTTACTACGAATTTCATATGTTCATGCTAAAAATACGTTTAAAAGTATATGAAGTAACTAGGCTTATTTGATTTAAAGAAAAACATAAATATGAAAATTCTTCGGTGGAGTGTGGAAAAGGAGTATAAAATTAATGAAATTTGAAATATGGAATCCATTTAATTTTATGTATATATATATATATATATATATATATATATTGTAATATTATTAAAAAAATTAAATCATTTTCCTAATACAAACACTTTTCATTAATAATAATAATAATAATAATAATAATAATAATGTTTTGACATCATTCAATAATTCCCATCATTACAATTTAATGCAAAAGTGATGAACCAGTTTTAGTTTTAATTGTGTTGAAAATCATAATGAAAATGTAGAAATATTCTCGAGATTAGTTTCCTCCTAAAATAAGTACTTAGGAATAATACAGGATAGATTTAATGAAAATTATTATATTTTAATAAGAATATTTAAAATTGTGTAAATGGTATAAATTCCACTTGTTATTAAATTTATATCATCAAGCATCATTAAAATAAATCATAATGAAGGAAAATAAAGAGGAATATATTGTTATTAGTTTGGGAAAGGCTTATGGAAATAGTATACACATTGGAGTTGTTTCAAAATTGTTTTAATAATTGGAATTGTTTTAAATAAAATTTAAATTTAAATATTTCTTTTCCAAAATTAAAAATTAAAGCACAGACTTTACTTAATGAAATAAAATATTTAAATATAATTATTAAAAATATTTCTTCCAAAGATAAAAGGCGATATGTTCAAAGAGTGCAACTCAAAAAATGTCATATTTGAGTGAGACATAGTTCTAAGACGAAACAACAACAATTTCATAGGAGAACAAGGAAAGGAAAAAAAGATGAATTTGACTGATGCTCAGCATTAATTGATTCTAAATCGAGAGTTAGTTTATTTAAATTATTTCTTCACATTTAAGAAATCGAACTAAAAAAGTAGAAAATAAAATATTCAAAAAGAGTTCAGAAATACTATTTTACTTTACAAATGAAAAAACAACAATCAAAATAAATAAACAATGAATGTAAGAATAAGGAAAAATATAAATATATAAGAAAAATCTAAGGAGAAAATAAATAAGGAAACTCTTTAATATTTAATTTAAAAAAAGGAAAAGAAAGAAAGAAAGAAATCTAGATGAGTTAAGTCAATTTGGATTATATTTAATAAAGAAGCATCAATAAACTGGCGTTGTAAAAATATTACTTACAAACTTTGAATAAACACCATACAATGCAATAAACTCGCAACAATTGTTTCGGGTCGAAAAAACACACGACCCTTCATCAGGCGAATTCAGTAAGCACGAGTGCTGCTGCCGCTTTGACTGCAGCACTCGTGCTTACTGAATTCGCCTGATGAAGGGTCGTGTGTTTTTTCGACCCGAAACAATTGTTGCGAGTTTATTGCATTGTATGGTGTTTATTCAAAGTTTGTAAGTAATAATTTGGATTATAGCTTAATACTGGTGAACTTTATCTTTTACTTTCCTGCATTTGATTCTGTATATGTTTCAGAGAGGAAAATATTTGACATTTTGTAGACTAAAAATAATAATAATAATAATAATAATAATAATAATAATAATAAATAAGCAAAAAACATAAACAAAGTAACACAAAAATAAAAAATGTGATGAAGACAGTTTAATACTGCTCAAATGCGGGAGATTTTGGTCGCTGAAAACGCTGGAGAAATTTCATTCTGTTCTAACTTTACATTTTGAAACACAAAAAATGAGAAACCTAGATAAGAATAGAGAAAAAATTAAATTTTAGGCAATAAAATAAAAATTCAAATTCACTTAAAAATATACAAATATATTAGAAAAATATAAGAATGAAATAAATAAGAAAACCTTTTAATATTTATTACAAAAATTCTGGATGCGTTAAGTCAATTTAGATTATAGCTTAATACAGGTGAACTTTATCTTTTACTTTTCTGTATTTGCATTCTGCCTATGTTTTAGAAAGTAAAGTATTTGACATTTTGTAGATTATAAAAAAGTAATTTGAAGTGCACAAAACATAAACAAAATAACACAGAAATTTAAAATGTGGTGAAAGTAGTTTAATATTGTTCAAATGTGAGTTTTATTATAGCTTCTGAAAACATTGGATAACATAAACGTCAATCTTGAGGGATATTTTCATCGTAAAGATGTCAAACCACTTTTTAAATATTATTTTGGATACTGGCATGAATATCATAGACTATGATTTTTTCAATTTAAAAAATTCGTAAGTTATTTGGAATTTACGATTTACTTAAAATGGCAGAATAAGGCAAAAGTGAGCATAAACTTCCATTTTGAGGATCATAAATACATTAGACAACTTCAAAATTACATTTATGATATTTGTTTGAACATGATTGAATACAACTATTCTAATAAAAAAATTTCGTAAATTATTCGTAATTTACGATTTTATTAATATAGCGAAATTGTAAATTTTTCATATAAATATGAATTTTGAGGATTATTGCATTGGAAATAGTAGCATGAAAACTAAACAACAGAATTGACCCTGATAAAATAAATTAATAGATTAGAATAAGATAAATATATCGAAGTGAACAGTGGATAGCCTATTAGGCGGGGATTTCATTCTGTCACTGTATCAAGCTTTGGTCAAATTCATTTCTTTTAACATGATTATAATATGTCTCGCACTAGAAATTTATGAGAACATAAATATGATGGCGAACTGAGCAGAGTCCACCTATGCCAACTAGTTTAATAATTAGATGTTTAAAAAATGAAAATTGATTATGAGATTAATAATACACTGATACGTTATTCAGTACACATTATGCGTAACTTTTCAAATTATTGGTTTAAAATATGTTATAATCTATTGCTTATAAGCGATGGGGTGTAACTTTTTTGATGACTACAGATTAATTTAAACATAATTCATAATATATCAACTCTTTATGAACTATAATGATAAAGGGCTTTTGCATGCATATACTTTATAGGGGCCGTCCATAAATGATGTCACGCTTGGAGGGGGGGGGGGGAGGGGGTTCGTGAAATTGTGACAGTTTGTGACAAGGGAGGGGAGGGGGGTAACAAAAAGTGTGACATTACATATTTAGTTAAAATACAAATATTTATATTCAGCAGATGAAATTTTGAAGTTATTTTAAAATTATCAAAGATTAAAGATATTTTTTTAATTCGGGTAAAAGTAACTTTATCCTGTGATTCCCCCCCTCCCCTCAGAAAAAAGCATTCAGAGTAGGTTTTTAGAATATGATAGCAATAGAAAATCTTTACTTAGAAGAAAACCTTCCCTTCTCACACTCTTGAAATGTCCAACAAAATATATAAGTCCTTATGGTTATATTTACAGATGTCATTAAGATCCATAGTCAACATTTAAAAATAAAATTTGAAATATGATCTCTAGTCTAATATTTTGTTTCTGAACTTCAAGTAATTATTGATGTATGTCATGTTCCGTGACATGTGACAAGGGAGGGGGGGGGGGTATATTGAAACGTGACACTTTGTGACAAAGGGGGGGGGAGGGGGTCCAAAATTCTGAAAAAAAGTGTGACATCATTTATGGACAGCCTCTAAAGTAAATTATTTTTTAATTTTTATTTATTTATTTATTTTGATTAATATTCTACATAGAATTTGCTTTAACTTGATGCATGATCAATGATCGTGTACTAAATTTGGAAGTTCCTCACAAGCAATTTTTTAAGTGAGGATGGCTGGTATTGTTTCTATGAACGTAGTATCTAACACATTTCTCTACCTATTATGTGCGTAATGTTCATTTACGTGTTCTTTTGAGCATTTGTGTAACATCGTTTTATTATTCTTTTTATATAAATTACACAGATCTACATAAAAATTTTGATTTGGTAATTTTAGCTGATCTTTATATTTTTTGGTGAGTTGAAATCGAAATGAAGCCAGTTTTTCCTCTATCAAGTATAGATTTTCGTAAATGCAAGGTGCCTACCTATACAATTTCTTTCATTACTCTTCTACCAATATGATTAAATGGTAAGTTTTATAGTATGTTTCCACGATTAATTAATCATGGATACATATTGTTGCGATTTCGCAGCACTAGTGCGACGTAAAATTGTACTATCTAACCAACCAACCAACCTATTTTTATGATGGTATATGTAAGAAATTGTGTCGGTAAACACCCTGTATTAAGAAAAACTGGCTGCATTTTCGGTTTCAGCTCGTCAAAAAACATATAGATCAGCTAAAATCATAAAATCAAATTTTTTCTATATCATTTTTGTAGACCTGTGTTGTTTATTATTTTCATACGCACACATGAATACAATTTTTAGTACACTGATGCATAAATTTCTTATATGTAAATGTGGCGTAATTTAATAATAAATCAAACATTTATTACCTTGTGCCCAATATTTATACATATTTTGTCTTGAATATTTACATTATTATATTTTCTATTCTTTTAACGAAAATTCTGCTTTCACTCTCAGAAATACGCTTATACATTACCTTTTCTCTCTCTCCTCTCTCTCTCTCTTTTTTTAAAAATATATTTGACATTGGTGAGTAACTAAGTCGAAATCACTCTAAAATGTTTCTCCTGTAATAGCCATATAATACAGAAGAAGTAACGAATCTTGTCTTTCTTATCTTCAGTTGTGGTTTTTTAGCTCCGTTCTTTGATTAATAGAAAGAATGGAGGAGGTATACAGCACATTAAATTAAGTAGATTCTGTTACCACACTTATCAAATGCATTTATTTGTATAAGTGCATAAGTATTTTCTTGTGTATATGTAGAATAACGTCTAGATTTTTTCCTGCATCCTTTATTTTTAAATGCATAATCAAACAAATGCGAATAAATGAATATATAATACAGTGTATCTCAGAATAGTATTTTTATATGCAACTTTGGCATAATCTATCGTTAAATCAAACCTTATCACATTGTACCCAAGATTTATGCATATTTTATCCTAAACATTTACATTATAATGCTTATATTTCTTCCAAAGAAAACTCTTCTTCCGCTATCAGGAATGCGCTTAAACTTTTATTTTTCGCTTTTTCTTATACTTGACATTTGTGAGCAACCAAGTTGAAACCATCGCTATAGCTTCTTTTGTAATAGCCTTGTAGAAGTAACATATATTGTCTTTCTCTCAACAGTGATTTTTTTTTTTAACTTTGTGTCTATTTATGTATAGAAAGCTTGGAAGAGACAAAAATACAAAACATTACACATACAGGGTGAACAATTATTTATTTTTTTTATTATTATTATTATCCTTAAATATGACGGATATGGCAACTATTCTAACACTGAAGTATAATTGTTTGAACCTTGTTTAAGTGTGGGAGACAATTTCCAACACTATTGGATTGTTACAACTTTATTTGTGAGGTAAAACAGAAATGAAGACGCACAATGTTATTTAACCCTGTCATAATTTTACTTTTGAAAGACATAATTTAACTCAATTTTTTTTTACATTATCATTCCTACATTACATTTACATTATCATTATCATTTTTACACTATCGTTTGATAGGGTTTTCCAGAGAAGTCCTGCAAACATCGAAGAATTAAAACAGATCATAACTGAAGAAATCGCGTCAATAACACCAACAATGCTGCGAAGTGTGTCAAAAAAAACTTGATTCGACGTGTTCATGTTTGCATTCAAAATAGTGGCGAACATTTTCAACGTTTTTTGTAAGGAATGATAATGTAAAAAATTTGAATTAAATTATGTTTTTGAAAAATAAAATTATCACAGGATTAAGTAACACTGTGCATCTCCATTTCTGTTTTACCTCACAAATAAAGTTGTAACAGTTCAACAGTGTTAGAAATTGTCTCCCACACTTAAACAAGGTTCAAAAAATTATACTTCAGTGTTAGAATAGTTGCCACATCCGTCAGATTTAAGGGTAATAAGAAACAACAACGGGTACTACTGATCACCCTGTACGTATACCTTCTATTAACTTACGTATCAAATACATCTTTACAAAGATGTGTGTATTTTATTATTTATGTGCAGAGTTTTGATCTTGTTTTGACCTTTTTTACTGCATCCTTTATTACTGAATGTATAATTACATGTATACGAATAAATGAATATACATTTTGTGCAAGCCAGAACAATTTTATTTTATGTATACAGATTTTGTATAATTTATAATGAAATCAAAACTATATCAGATTGTATCCTTATCTCATACATATTTTATCCTAAGTTTTTACATTATCACGTTTCCGTTTTTCCCCCCCAAAAAAAACTTCTTCCCTTATCAAAGATATGCTTGTATAGATTTTTCACTTTTTCTTATGCTCGAAACCTATGAGGAACCAAATAGAAATCATTCCAAAAAGCTTCTCCTACAATAGCTATGTAGAAGCAACATATATTTTCTCCTCTTCAGTTGTGACCTTTTTAGCCCTGTCCACTTCCAAATAGAAAGTATATATTGTGTCGGCAGAAAAATATTTTTAGTTTTTTGGTTGGTTGGTAAATTGGTTTTTTTAGTATAAAATAAAACTCAATTTTTCTACCCAAAAAATTAACTGTAATCAGTCAAATGTCTTCCATTCAGTTCTGTGACCTTTTGTTTAGCCATATTCCTATTAATTTCACGAATTCTCGCTCACAGAATTTATATTCCTTAGTAGCAAAGAACTCAACCACCTGTGATCTGAGGTTATCGTTATTCCAGAATTTTTTACCGTTTAAAACGTTTGTAAACTATGGAATAAATAATAATCCGATAGCTCGAGTTTGGAGCTGTATGAAAGATGCGACATCACTTTCTAACAAAGCTCCAATACTTTTTTACACATTGCAAAAAATGCCGTGTTTTTGTGGTGAAGCACGATCTGTGCTAATAACCAATTCTAGCCCTTTCTCTTTGATTCCTTCCTTGAAATTCATAAGTTGTCGGCAGTAAACAACTGAGTTGATCGTTTGTTCGCTTGAAAGCAGCTCAAAATACACAACACCTTTGTAATCCCACCAAAATAACAACTGACCTTTTTCTCATGAAATTCAGCTTTTAAAATTGGTTTGTGCTATTTCATCACCTTTGAACTATTCTAGATTGAACTATTTTAACTATTCTATTATTATATGATCTTTTTCAATTAACACTTTCGCGACCGCTGACGTAGATTCACGCATTTGAAAATCTGTAACTCCTCCAGTGTGCGTTTCTTTTGCAGTTTGTATGTCACTTGTTTTTTAAAATTATACACAAAATATTCATATCTGTACCACCAATATACTATGGATAAAAATACTTTGATTAGAAAGAGTATAATTATAATGAAAATCCATTTGTAATATGAATCTATATATATATATATATATGTGTGTGTGCGTGTGTGTGTGTGTGTATTTTTCTGAAATATTGTATAACGCCCATAGAATAACGCCCATAGGTGGACCTTACTGTCAAAAAGACAAAAACATGCGGTCGTGAAGTGTTAATGTTAATGTAGACGATACATTTTTCCTAGCTTGGACTATTCTAACTAATCTATTATTATGTGATCTTTTCAATTAATGTAATTGTAGAAGACACATTTTCATCACCAGTGATAATTCGTTTCATAAAAGGGTCGATTGCTTTATATTTGCAATACGTATCACAAATTTTGTTTCGTTGTGCTAAGTGAATTTCTTTCAGTTCATGCAAAAACCAATTATCGAATCCATGATACCTTAGGGGAGTTTCAGTGTTGTATGTGTCACATTTAAGCTTTTGCAATCTCCCGTATATAAAAAAAAATTGTAACGTTCACAGAAAAATAACAAAACGAACTTAATGCTATCTGTTTGTGAAAAATGTAGGTACTTTCTTGCTAATCCTAGAAGTACAAAAAGGTATTTCATTATATATACATAAATTCTATAAGCACAAGTGCCGTATCAAATATGTTTATGTATGCGTCTGTGGTGTGTATGTATTTTCTTGTGCATGTGTATATAAAGAGGAAGATCGCTAAACATTTGTATCGGTATTTTTTATTGATAAATGTAGAATTACATATATACGAATAAATAAATATTATATGATAAAGTATCTCCCCATAATATTTTTTTGTACAGCTTTGGCATAATTTATCATTAAATCAATCATTTAATATACTGTATTCTTGTCTCATACATATTGTATCCTAAATATTTACATTATCTCGCTTCTATTTCTCCCAACGAAAATTTTGTTATTATTATCAGAAATACGCTTATGCATTTATTTTTCGCTTTTTCTTATTCTTGACATTTGTGAACAACTAAGTCAAAATCATTCCAAAAAGCTTCTCCTGTAATAGCCATGTAGAAGTAACATATCTTGTCTTCCCCTCTCCAGCGGTGACTTTTTTAGCCCTGTCCATTGCTAAATAGAAAGCCTGAAAGAAGGTTTTAGTCCTTTATTTTTTTTTTCCTTCCTTGCATTATAAGGAAAAGGAAAAAGAAACAGAATGATAAGGTAGAAGACGGGGAATCGAAATAGTGTAGATAGCAAGCAAAATCTTTTTTTTCCCTGATGACTTTTCTTTTTTTCCTCTTCGTTTGCTCATTTTCTTGCTGGTTGGAGAAACTTCTGTATCTTTCATTTTACTTCTTTATATAACTTAGCTAAGGTGATATCTGGATAGATAGATGGAAGTCAGTCTACGAAACGAAAAGAAAAATTCCTCAGCAATTCCGAAAGTTTCAGATAAGAGTTGGGATACAAAATTGAGTTTCTGAAAGATCTTTTTGCAATAGATTTTTTTTTTTTCGTTAAAAAGAGGCTAAAAAATAAATGCAACATAAAAAGTAAAAGAGAATCATATTATACAGTAAATATTGAGAAAGAAATTCGTTAGGTGATATTTCTATGAATGGAAATTCTTACATCACTTCATTTGACGTATTTCTTGAAATGTATATCATATATTTATATCATATATATGATATACAAATGTATATCATATATCACACAGAATGTTTAAAATATTGATATGATTATTACAAAATAAGATTTTAATTGCACAAATGTCATTAAAATTATTAAATTATTAAATTACCATATAAAGTAATTTTATTTGTTAAAAATTAATAAAATCATGTTGTGAAATGGACACTGGCTTTAATAATATAATTGAAAGTCAATAAAATTATTCTATGTGTAAATAACCATAAATATCTAAAGCATTGTGTAAAGAAAAAAAAAAAAAAAAAAAAAAAACTTATAAACGAGGGTTCAGTATAATTCGGTTTTATTTTTTAAACCTGAAAAACTTGTAAGCCGCAGCCGATTGAATGGCGCAAGGCGAGAAAGAAAGAAATATCGCGCATTTAACATGACCTCAATTCCAAAAAAGATTAAGAAAAAAAAAAAAGTCAAGTAAAACACAAAAAGTCAAGTAAAGTCCAAAAACAAGACGTTAACCAGGATGGGCGTTTAAATTTTCGTGTTGAAACTTTTTAAATCTTGACTATAATTTTAAAATATTTATTCGCATACTTGAATTACGCATTGTGAAATTCGCGACAATCTGGTCTTCCTCACTCGGGGAGGGGGGATACATACCATCGCAATTTTGATCATTTGCTGAGGGGTTCAGAATATCTGAAGAAAAAAAAAATCTGTGTAAGCAGATTTTCTTTAAAAAATACAAATTTTCAGAGTGTTGCACCAAATTTGAAATTACGGAACTATTTTCACTAAGTATTAGATGATAATTAATAAAATGCAAAGAAGTCATAATTATGAATTTTTATCAAGCTGAGCACTTCTATAAAATTCCTTTTTCTTTCCCATTCTTAAAAAATAATATCTAATATTTGAAGGGCTTTTTTTTTTTTTCCCAGCTGCTTTTATTTATTTAGTCATACTATCCAACGAATTTTAAACATGTCTGTACTTTACTTAGGGTGTCATTGAATACCTACATAAACAAACAGGAATCATTTAATAATAAAAAAAATAAAATAAAATAAATAAAAATAAATGTGTAATAAATATTTATAGTCATGCATTTATGTATTTTCACGTTATTCCAACTAGAAAATTTGACGACTGTTTTACATACATACTATATATATGTGTGTAAGCTTGTGTGTTGTTGTTCATTTTGGCATACTATCCAACGAATTTTAAACATGTCAGTACTTTACTTAGGGAGTCATTTAATACCTACATACACAAACAGAAATTATATAATAATAATAATAATAATAATAATAATAATAATAATAATAAATATTTATAGTCATGCATTTATGCATTTTAACTTTATTGCAACTAGAAAATTTGGTGGCTATTTTTTATGTATATTAAATTTAGGTATGCAAACTATATATTTTTAAACCGTTATTTTAAATCTATATACCTTAAAAGAGAAAAAAAAATGTTCAATAAGGTAAATATTACTTTTTTGAAGTAAATTTCTTTTAAATATGTAATTAATATGTACGAGATGAGGTTAGCATTCTATGAGGTTAGCATAACCATTTCTTTCTACTGCTAATCAAAATTAATTTATTTTTGCTTTGAAACAATAAAATTTTGGAAGCCATACTTTGTTCAAACTTTTTATTGCAATTTTGAATTAGATATTTATTTTATTTTATCTAATTTTTTAATTTAATAAATTATAGGAATGAAATAAAAATAATATATTTTTAAATTAAAAAAAATGTTTAGTTTTAGTTAAATTTTTTGGAATTAGTTTCTATATTGTTTTAAATACCAGTTTAAATAAAAAATCTGCTTTGTAATAATGAAATTACAAAGCAGAAACAAAATATACACACAGTATATTTTGTTTTTACTATTCAACGAAATCTCAATGTCTTTTCTTTTACTAAGTAATTTTTGTTTTGTATATATACACTTACATTACATGAAGTGTTAAATAATAATAATAATAATAATAATAATAATAATAATAATAATAATCTTTTACATTATGCTTTCCGTTATTAATTTAAAAGACAAGAAATAGATTAAAATTAAATGTTTCTTTTCATTTTTAATTTTTTTAAGATAATAAAAAGTTCAATTACATTTTTTAAGAATCTTAATTACTTTTGCAATCAGGAAATGCAATAAACATCGATAAAATATATAAAGCATAGCCTACCAAAAGAAGTATTGAAAAAATATGCTAAAACCAATATTTTGCATATATTTTTCAGTAAGATTACATTACGCTTTTGAGTTTAATGGTATAAATTCTAGTGCTTTTTGTAAAGTTTTTGACGTTTAGTGCGCAATGACGATTTGCTTCATTGATAACTATTTTGCAGTCACCGTAGTCTACTAAGTTCTTATCTGTTGCATTTTAACGCAGATTTTAGTAGAGATAGGTTTAAAGGTTTACGCTATCAGTGATAATCGAGCAAATGGCCTCATAAAATGTTATAAAATCACCGACACTGGAGGCCATTAAAATTATTTATGATTTTACATTTTTTTTTTTTTTTTTTTTTTTTGTATGATATCTTTATGTCATGTTCTTTACTTTTGCTATACGTAAATAAAAAAATAAAGAAAAAAGCTGCTGCTATTTTTGTCTTATAAATTTGGAATTTGTTTAAAAATGGATACATAATTTTAAATAGGTAGAAAAAAGACTTATCCGTTTTCATATAAATAATCAAACACTGTCATTATTGTAAAAGGCATTATTATAAAGACATATTTGTTTTCAAAATGGTATCAATTACATAAATTAATATTTAAACACTTGTTTATTAACGAAATTTTAGAAAATATTGCAGTAATAATTTTTCTTATGCATTCTCGAAAAGAATCTTAAAATGAGATACGTAAATAAGAACCTATAAATAAAATTTTCTTTTTTATTTCCTGAATTGAAATTGAAATCATGTAAATACTAATAAATCATATATTAAATAAATATTTAAGTAATAATGAAAATATGAGTTGTATTAAATATTGTACAACTCATAAGCAAAAGATTGTTGCAATTGTTTAAGCTTATAAATTTATGATAAGTTTAGCAATGAATATAAATTAGGGTGTCTCTTAAATGAGGGGGAAATTTTGTTTTTGTTTTTCTTTTTTGAAATCCGAAACACATAATATCTAACTTTTTTCTATTTCACCCTAAATAATTTTTAGCAAAATATCAGCTCTCTGGGATAATGTTAACTCGTGCCGAATCGGTTAATTCGGCACGGGCACCGTCAATTTGACACGGGTTAACATTATCCCAGAGAGCTGATATTTTGCTAAAAACTGTTAAGGGTCAAACAGAAAAAAAATAGAAAAACAAAATTCCCCCCTCATTCAAGGGGCAGCCTATCATACATACTTCAAATAAATCGGGAAATGCAGATTTGTTTTACTAATAAGCATAGGTCCAAGCTTTCATACCGGTATTTACGAGAAATTTCTTTTACCTTCATTCAATCACAAAATCTGATTGTAAAAGATTTCAGTAGACAGACATTGGTGTAAATGCTGCTCCATGTTATAGATAAATGATTCAAAGGATACAATTTTATTTCTAGAGATTATAGAGTTTTCTACAATTGAAATAAATACAGAAAACCTTTATTTGAGTTTAACACTTTATTTGAGAAACTTATTTAAAAGAATTGTGGAAAATGAACTTCATCCATAAATAAGTTTTCCTAAAACGTGTCAAAAAGTTTCCTTCATTCTGAAATTAAAATTTGATGCAACAAAGAAAGCCGCATGTATTCAAATATTATATATTTAGTTATTTATGTCTTGGCCTGTTTTTTTTTTTTTTTTTTTTTTTTTTTGTTTGGCTACATGATTATTCTCGGAATAATGATTATATTTTATTATTTTAATTATACACATTGGCACCGTTCTTGATAAAGAAAATTTACCAATGGAAGTACAAATATCGAAGCATAAAGCTTAGTAGAAAAAGATTATGCACTATGCCTCAAAAATATTTCTAATGCAAAATAAATTTGAGACCAGTTAAAGATATACAAAGTATTTTATGCAAATTTAACAGTTAAAAGACAGGAAAAATTTCAGGATAGACTGAAACTTCGTCAAAATAGGTAAAAAACAATTATAACGATAACGGTTTTCTTCTTTTTAAAAAGCTTCGTTTTATTCCCAACCCTTTCCTCACTGAGAAGCTCTAAACCTTCTGCAAATTTTGCAGCTGTGCCCATCGATTCTTCATCTAGAAGTTGGAAGTACAATGGAAGTACAAATATCGAAGCATAAAGCTTAGTAGAAAAAGATTATGCACTATGCCTCAAAAATATTTCCAATGCAAAATAAATTTGAGACCAGTTAAAGATATACAAAGTATTTTATGCAAATTTAACAGTTAAAAGACAGGAAAAATTTCAGGATAGACTGAAACTTCGTCAAAATAGGTAAAAAACAATTATAACGATAACGGTTTTCTTCTTTTTAAAAAGCTTCGTTTTATTCCCAACCCTTTCCTCACTGAGAAGCTCTAAACCTTCTGCAAATTTTGCAGCTGTGCCCATCGATTCTTCATCTAGAAGTTTATGAATGTCTATCGCATAGGTCGATACGCGGTCCATGTTTTATTGGAGCACAGCGATATATAATCCAGCAAAGTCTGATGAGCGAACTTGGCAAAGCGGGCAAGCATTCGACCGAGGACGTATACCAGGGCGTAGGAGGGCAGAGCGGGGCGTAATGCATTTTCTGCATCGATTACTCTTTCGGGATAATAAGAAAACTTTTCCAACATACGTGTTCTGAATGGGGGAAAGGAAGTAAGGCGTGCGTGAAATGTTCTGCCAGGAATGCGGCAGACGTGAGGCGAAAACCAAAAAATTAAAAGCCCCGGCGACAAATCTTCGCAGCCCCCTTTTACGGAGGAGCTGTTAAATGCTGCTGGCGTAATTTAGGATGCCGCTCTAATTGAAAGAGTTTTGGGGAAAGAGGAACGGGTTGGTGTGATGAAATGAATGGAGAAGAGAAAATGTCTTCTGAACGTTTCATTTATTTCGTCCACGTTCATGGATAAGTATTGGTGTGGATTTATTGATAAACGATTAATGTTTTTCACAAGAAAGAAAATATATTTTGTGATTTTTATCAGATTGAAAAATGTAATGTTAAACTGAAGTAAATATACTGTAAAAAAATTTTGTAACTTCCCTATAGAAAATTTATCTTTTCAAGAATTACAGAAATTTAATTTGAAATTACGTCTGAATCAGGCAAAAGATTTCTTTTTTTTTTTTTTTTTTTTTTTTTTTGGTAATCAGATAAAATCTGTAATCTTTGATACAGACTAACCACCGAATAAAATCTGCAAACTTTGATACAGATTTCATCTGGTGGTTACATGTTTTTTTCTATTTTGCCTATGGAGAACCGGAATCAAAGCAAAATAGGGAAGTGCTAAATAGAAGCACCAAATGTTCTTTCATGGCTAAGAGGTAACATCGTTACTTGCAATTCGGTGGACACTGGTTCGATCCTGGCTAGTTGAACAGGGAAATTCTACTTAACGCGAGAATTTTTATTGTGTGTCCTACGAAAAATATTTGTTGTGTAAGAATATTCAGCGTATTTTTCTGTTACAAAAAATTTTTTAACGTATTTTTTGAATAGCATACGGATGTTTTCCAGCAAATTTGCTGCCAGGAATTTTCAGTAATATACATTGAAAAAAAAAAAAAAAAAAAAAAAAAAAAAAAGTATATATATATATATATATATATATATATATATACACATACTGCCTTCATCTAGAACGAATAAGTAGTCGTTTTCTGAAACCCTAAACTACAAATATTAATTTCTGAGCTATGTGTATAACGTAAACCAATAAACCGAATAGAAGAAATGATTGAGAATTTACAATCTATATACTTCTAGATGGTGAAATAATATTATGAATATTATGAATCTTTTGTATTGAGAGAAATTTCTGCTTGATTTTCTAAAATTGGATGAGAAACTCGAAACTTGTGTTCACATTTATTTGCAATTTTTTTTTCTTTAATAAATTTGACCTCTATGATATCGGCAAATTCTCTAGAGTTCTAATAGAGGTTTCTAGAACTCGCTTTCAAAGGGGACTAGAATTCATAATGATGACATGGAACTATTTTTACTAGAGCCACAATTTAGATTCAAGATGTCAGTCACAGAATTTGCTCTCAGTGTAACAGGACTTTTTTTTTTTTTTTTTTTTTTTTTTTTTTGTCAGTGCAGAAAATTGTCTTTCATTTAAATTTTGTTCCAATTTAGTTTCCCATTTAAGTTCAAATAAAACCTAATATGATACTGTACTGATTTTCTTGCACAAAGCAACATACTATATACAGGAAAGCACTCTTTCTCTCTCTCTCTTTGTCTCTCTCTATGAACATATATATATATTTCTTTTTTTAACAAAAATTATAAATATTTTTAGAGGTGAAAAAAAAGTATGAGTACAACTGCAAATATAACATCAAATGTTAAATGACTGCAAAATAAATTATACTATTGATAGACTTTTTATGCATATGCGTGTGTGTGTGCGTATTAAATTTTCAGGTGATAAAAAGTATTTTAAACAAACAAACAAAAACATAATTTTAAAATTCATATGTTCTACACAGAAATTTTTAAATCCTATTATTATTATTGACTTTACTTCTTGTATCACATCACTTAAATCACACAGCCACTATTATTATAAATAAAAATTTTAATGGTAAAAATTAATTAAAAAAAAAAAAAAAAAAAAAAAAAAAGAGTCCATCTGAATCGAGTTAGTTTCAATAAATAGAATGTTTTTAAAGAGTAAAGTCATTAAATTTATGCTTAAATTATTTTTCTTCTTCTTCCTTCTTTTTTTTTTTTTTTTTTTTTTACTGATAATACTGATAATACTTAAAAAAAAAGAAATATTATCAAAATGAAGCTTAAAAAATAAATACCAATAATAATAATAATAATAGACTTTTTTTTTTTTTTTTTTTTTTTTTTTTCAAATTAAACACAATGTTTTTCTTACAGCAAAATCTAAATTTTGGAAAAGAAAATCTGTACATTAAAACGTATAGCGCTTCCTTCGATCGAAAGTGGAGAGTACATTAATTCAGAAGTGTATCTGTTAAATATTTGCGTTTATAAAAAAGAATGCGTAAGTTTCAATATTCATTTTATTTGTTTTAGTAAATATTTTAAATGTAGTGCTTTATTTTATTTTAAAAAGAAATATTAGACGCTATTTTGATTACTTTAAATGATATATTAATGTGTATGTAGAAGCAGTAAATATAGTAAATTTAGTTTCTAAAGTTACACATTAATATTTTTATTAAAGTTTATTTTGGATCATACTTTTGACATATTTGTATGCTACAAACAATGTGTGTGAGAGATATAATGTATTTCATGGTAACAGAATAATAAATTACATAAAAAAAAACTAATGATGCATGTAAAGAAAAAAAAAAAGAGTAGAAGTATTACGAATAAGACCAATTTATAAAATTCTAATTACGTGTTTAATATATATATATATATATATAATTGCCACGCAGGTGATTAAATAAAATTATGTATCGTACAGTTGGAATATATTTGCAAAAATTTCAAGCAAAATTCTTTTTTAAATAGGAAAAGTACTTTTATGAGTACAAGAAAGTTAAACGTTTAAATTACTACTTCAAAATCCCTAGCTTGGTATAGTTATATGGTTGCACTCGCCCGTAATTTTCAACAAGATTATTTTTGTATAGTGATCTTTACTTTAATAGGGTTCTTTCGTAATAGCCTCACGCCAGTAATCAATTTCTATCATGATATCTGAAGTGAATAAACCAATATAATTAAACTGCTTTTTGAAAAAAAAAAAATAATAATAATAATAATAAAAACAAATAAATAAATAAATATAAATAAATAAAAAATAAATAAATAAATAAACTACATTTTAATATTTGTTTATAAGAACCTTTGTTATGCTGTCATACCCTATGTTAATCTTTAATTATGCTATAACCAAAATTATCACGTAACTACTGTCTCTCAGCGGTCTCTCAGATCGTGAGATTAAAACGTGAATACAAATTCATTTAACTTATTTGCAATCAAATATTCATGTATTTAAATGTTTTTGATGCCAGTTTTTAAAACTGGAGGATGATCTTATGAAAACGAACAGATAGGTGTTCAGTGTACACTTAGGACCTGGGCCTAAGAGGGGAGGAGGTAATGGCTTCCGTGGGAGGTCTATTTAAGGGGTCCTAGCCCTTAATCACGCGAATTTAGGAGAAAACCAATGAACAGATAGGATTTAAAGGAATGTAGGTGTTTGTGATCAGCAAGAAAAGAAATTAGGGTTAAATTACAGTTAGCGGTCTGTAAGATCGCAAATAGTAGTCAAAGGTTAACATTTATAGCCATGTTTGGCATGCAGCTAATACGGGAACACATGTATTCGTATATATTATAAAAGATTGTTATTTAATAATTGTGGAGAAGAAAATTACGGGAAGTGTGCTGTAAAAAAAAAAAAAAAAAAAAAAAAAAAAGTAAGATATTTTGGTGAAGTAATATTCCAAATTGGAAAGTTCTGTTTATAACCCAAAATTTCAACCTAAACTGGATACGTGACCAATTTTGGATAGAATTGTTTTGGAGTTTATTTTTTGCAGTGTATATACGTATACATATACGAAATGTTTACGTTTTGTTTAGATCATCTACGCATGTTTCTTTTTTTTTTTTTTTTTTTTTTTTTTTTTAAATAAGAGGTGAGTGATACAATATTTTCTACAACATCTTTCTTTATTATAGACAAAAATATAAAATAAGAAAGTGAACCATACATAACAAGTTTTTCAATTCAAAATAGATAGATTTTCTGACAGATTATGGGTTATAAACAGAACTTTCAAATTTGGAACATTGCTTTACCCAAATATCTTACAAATTTTTACCTATTTTAGATTTTTTTTTTTTTTATACAGCGTGGCAAATTTGTGGTAATCATTCTATCCAAATATATCGGTAGTATATAATAAATATATTTATTTAATAATATATTTTAAATGTTATCAAAATCATAAAATATTTGCGTAATTTTAAAGTTTTAGAAAACATCCCGTGTATTTTTAATTTTAATGAAGTAAATTGCACTTTTTTAAACAATTTAAATACGTTATTTAGACAATTAGACAATTATTGAAAGAAATCATTAAATCTCTGGAGAATTTTCCCCATTTTTTTTTTTTTTTTTTTTTTTTTTTTTGCTACATAAAAAAAAAAAAAAAAAAAAAAAAAAAAAAAAAATCTTTTTCGAAGATAAACTCTGCCTCAGCTTTGTGTCATTTTATTCTCATTAGGCGACTCAGCCAGTCTTTCATAACAAGATATAAGGGAGGAGTTACGAAAGAAAATAGAAAACTTCTTTCCTGCGAGGCAACAAAGAATATTTTTGCCTCCTACTGATTTATGATACATACGTGTATGGAAAAGACAATTTCTGAAAAGATGTTTCAGCATAACTGATTATTCAAGCTAGTTTCTTTAAGAAAAAGTAAAATTATATATTTTACTCTGAATTATATATTTTACTCTGAAAAATGAAAGTGAAAAATTGGTTGAATTCTAGCATTTATCAGTTCAATTTTACTTCTGATAAAATGAATAAATTTAGATATATTGTACATTTACTCATATTTTAAATAAATGAATAAATAAATAAAGTCTTCCAAGAAGCCGAATTCTTCGTCAATTTTACATTATTTTATTCTTATTGTGTGATTCACCAAGTCTTTCGTTAAAAGAAAAGGCACCTCACCCCCCCCCCTTTTTTTTCCCTCAGACTTTTGTTTAATTTAATTATTACTTGTCGATCCAATATTTAATAATCGATTTTTAAATGCAAATTTTCTCGAAACCATATACAATAATTGGCTTATCCCTCAATTTAAATAAAAGAAAACTATTACACTTTCATTTTATTCGGCATAAAAAGAAATATATTTATTATTCACCTGCAAATAAATTTATTTTATTTCATATCAGAAAAAAAATAAATGAATAAATAAATAAAAATAAGTAAATGAGTACTTTTTTTCTCCCTTATCAACTTATTTTTCCTTTTCAGTTATCTGATAGAACTAAAAAAAAAAAAAAAAATCGTTAGCTTGATTTTGTCCTGATTAATAAGTGTACCAATTTTCGTAGTGATCGGTTGAACAGTGTAGCTTTGTATAGCGGAAGACCTGACATACTCAAGGTGAAATACAGTAAAGGATGACGAAGTAAAATGTCTGATTAAAAGCAGTAGTCCTATCGTAGTAAAAAAAAAAAAAAAAAAAAAAAAAGAGCTTTTAACAAACAAATACACAATTCTCAAACTATAACATTTCAGCATAAATGATTTTTAGAACTTCTATCTATTTTACGAGAAAAAAAATCTTAAAAATTTGAGTCGATTGATTTTAACTCAAAAATTAATAAGAAATAAATTTAGATGTTACAAAGTGAGATATTTGAAATATCTCAAGAAACTCTTTAATGGTGTCAAATTTTATGTTCCTTTTCAATAAAAAGCATAAATTAATTGAAAATCTAATGAAGAGAGATAGTTATATCCTAAACTTTCAAAGCGAGGAGGTTTCAATGTTGATAGTTTTGATAGTGGAGAATAAAACGTAAAAAATTTGTGTAATGGAAAATGGAACTTTAGTTTATTTTAAATGAGCATGCTTAAGTTATTTTCAGCTATCAAATAAAACTACATCAAAAGTATTTAATTCTAGTTTATTCTAGTTCGAAAAGAAAAAATAAAGGAAAGGTAAAAGTAAAGAAGAAAACAGAAATGCGAGAAATTTTTTTGTTCTGTGTATTTGAATTTATTTTATTTTATTTTTAATTAAAGCAAAAGAAAAGAAAACATGAAGGAAATGGAAATACAAGGAACTTTTTAATTTGGGTATTTAATGATACTGAAAAGCTGTTAATTATTTATTTATTTTCAAAATTAAAAGAAAAGAAAAGAAAATACAAGGAACTTTTTCATTTTGGGATTTAACGATACTGAAAAGTTTAAGAAAATCCTTAAACATAAAATAGGAGGAAAAAAAATATTTAGAAGCATTTCCGAATCTCCTTTTTAAATTTATAAACAGACCCCTTTTCTTCCACTTTTTTTTTTTTCTTCTTCATCTAATTCTACCAATGTACTTAATGAAATCCAAAATTTTTCATCAGTTTAGGTCCCCAGATATTCCAGTTCTATTTTGTGCTTTCAAACTAAGTCTGATAAGAGTTCTTTTCAAGAGCTGAAGTTTGATAACAAGATTCAAGAAAGGGCGGAAAAAAAAAAAAAGCAGAAAAGACGAGTTGAGTTGTTACTTTCAGAAGAGAAATTCTTACCATCTCATTTTTGTTAGGAAAGAAATTGGGAAACGAAAAGAACTTAAATTGTTTGGACTGTAGATTTAAAGCATCTTGCAGAATTGAAAAAGATATAGCGATTGGATAACAGAATGAAAGAAAAAAGTTTCCCAGAATTTTTTTTTTTTTTTTTTTTTTTTTTTTTCAAGATATTTTATTTTATTACTCTGAAATTAAAACCGGGAAAACACCAAAAAAAATGCGCAAAATTTTCTAAATGAAACACTTTTTTAATAAAAGCTACATGATTAATTTTATAATATGTATGGAGTAAGAATAATGATTTGAATTAGAATTTTTCAATAGATGCAATAGAATTTTTTATTAGATGGAATTTTTCATTAGATTGGAATTTTTCATTTGTATAATACTGTAACTTTTCAGGTATTTTTCGTGATTTTGCCAGAACCCAATATTTTGAGATGTTACTATGAATGTGCTTTACATATTTCCCTTTTTAAATAAAATATTTGGATTTTTCATGCACATATTGATTAAAACAGGTTCGTATTTGTGGTATAAGATTTATACAAAACTATGCAGTTTTTTCAAGAGCAAAATTACGAGAGATTTTATAATCATTAATTTACCTTCTTACAAGACAATTTAGTCAGTAATGATGCCATGACTACATTTTGTCTTTATGTTAAAATAGTACAGTCGGTAACAAACGTGTCTGAACACCAGCAAAAATTCCTATGTAAAAAAAGTACATTTCATACGGTTTTGTTAAATAAATCCTTATCGAATCCTGTTCTTAAAATCATGTTCAATCCTTATCGAATCATGTTCTTAGAATTTTTGTTGGTGTTCGGACACTTTTGTTACCGATTGTACAAGTGTAATTATATAATGTTTTGTGCAAAAGTATTTATTTTTAAATGCAGTTTTTATTTACAGTAAATTCGATACCACCAATGATGTTTAATTAATAAAATTTAAGTAACTATATAAGGTGTACCTATATTACGGTGTCTTTTAAATGAGGTGATAATTTATATTAAGATTATCACGTCAATTCGGAACGTGTTAACATTATCTCAGAGAGCTCATATTTTGTTAAAAAGTATTTAGGGTCAAATACAAGAAAATTAGAGGGTATGTGTATCGGATTAAAAAAAATAAATAAATAAAATAAAAAACAAAAACAAAATTTCTTCCTCATTTAAGGGATAAGCTAGGGCAGGGCGCGAAATTTCCGCTCGCCAACTCGCCATTAGCGAGTGGAATTTTTACTGTGGCGAGTAAAAATTTGTTCTTGTTATAGGTAGAATTTTTACACAATACGGTGACAGAAAACATTCTTTTTATAAAAAAGCAGGTCATTTTTTCCAGTTTTTTACTGAAACGCCAATGGTTTGCGCTTGTAATGATTTGTAAGCAACAATTTTATCGAAAAAGTTATTCCGAAATGGCTATTTCAAATGACAACAATGAACAAGTTATACACGTCGGCATTCCGTCTGATTACAAAAATAAAATAGACGAAAAAGACATTTCTAATATAAAAAGTTAAGTAAATAAATAGATAAATAAGGAAGCTTAATCTTTCATAATAAAAAGATTTTCACAGGATATTGTATGACAAAGAATTTTTTTTCATGTTTTTTTTCTTCAATGACTCTTTGCATTTATGTTATTAGATATTTTAATCTTTTTCAAATCTCAAATACAATGCATTATAATGATTTTTAATTATAGATGATTATGGAACATGATGATATACGACACACTTTAAATATATATAATTTTAGTCATATTTATAAAAGCCTTTTAAATAGTTTGGAAAAATAAAAAACCCATATGCGTAAAAAAGAAAAAAAAAAATGGCAACCCTATTTTGTGTCGAGTAAAACTTTTTTTTCGGCGAGTGTAATCTGAGTTGAAATTTCGGGCCCTGCCCTAGGGGATAATTTATATTAAGATTATCACTTCAATTCGGAACGTGTTAACATTATCCCAGAGAGCTGATATTTTGCTAAAACGTATTTAGGGTCAAATAGAAGAAAATTAGAGGGTATGCGTATCGGATTAAAAATAAAAATAAAAAACAAAAACATTAACAAAATGTCTACCTCATTTAAGAGACACTCTAACGAATATTTTTTTTTTTTTTTTTTTTTCTAAAAGTAAAATTCGTCTTTAGAAGAAAGAAAGTGAATATTTAATATTAAAACTAATGAATTTTTTCTTCACTAAGGCTGTATTATTGAAGTCACGCATACAATAAATGTTAGTCTCATTTACTTTTGCAATTCAAGAAATTGCTTGTTAAAATTCCAGCTGTACCAAAAAATATGTCCTATACATACGTAAGACATTAATTGCTCGTAAATGTTGTATTGGATACCAAAAAGCTCAACAGGCATGCACAAATACTTTTATGGTTTAAGTGCAAAAGAGATAAAAGTAGTAATGACTATACCTCGTTACCAATATGCAATCTAAACAGCTGAATCAAATTTTGTCTTGCACAATGTGTGAATAGCTGCGTTTCTATGCATAACAAGTTATTCTTAACTGAGATGATCTGTCTGCGATGGTTGAAACCGCATGTTTATTTAAAAGAGATGGACGATCACAATGGCGAACAGATAGAAAAATCTTTATTTTATTTTTTTAGAATATTTATAATTTTATTTTAATATTATTTTGAAGTAATAACTAAGTATCTTAAAAATAAAAAAATAACCCCATTTAGAGTCTAAAATCAAAATCAATTTCTATATAATATCTATGCTTTATTTGTAAAAATAAATTCCGAGATATTAATTAACAGATTTTTTTTTTTTTTAATGTCCTGTTTGAAAGCGTTACTGATTAACAGAGCCCTATCAAGCTAATAAGAAGCTTAGTCTCCAGTGCAGTTCAGTCCCCCCCCCCTACTCCCTTACGTATTCCCCTGTAACTTGAAAAATATTTGCAGAACTTCATATTTACAGTAGATTTCGCATGGTAAAATAATAACTTGATTTTATTGATGCTGTTTTACTAATTTTGCTATAGCTTGAGAATCCCTGTTTTAAAATTAATAATAAAACTAGGTAAATCTTGTACTCGTGATCATATATAAAATTTTGGTGCACTTAAAATTCGGGCGCCCATATCTTTGGACTGAACGGGCTATATGTTAAACTGACCTTGGTGATTAAAATAACTAATTAAAGAATACTTAAGTATTGAGGTGAATTATCAAAATTATCGTGTGTGTAATGTGAATAATTTATCTGCGAGAATTAATGATTTAAATAAACATGCTATCAGATGAATTCCTTTCCTTTAGATTTTCTAATTATTTTCATTAACAGTTTTCTTAATTTAAATATTTATTGAAAGATCTTTTTAAATCTGTGTTACATCAAAATAATACTGTAAATATATTTGGTGGTTTTGTGTCCCAGTATTTGTGCGATATATTATATGTCTAGAGCTTAACCAACCTTTATAAATCTCTTCTCTTATAAAGTTTTTTTAAAAATTTATAAATATTTGAACAGTTCTCACCACAGCTGTGAACCGATCGGAATGATAACACAACATGAAATATGAAAAAATTGGGAAAAAAAAATATCTCTTGAAATGTGAAAACATTCGCAAACAAAAATCGAAAAGTATTCTTTTCTCAACACGAAAAACCTTTTTTTCATGTAGAGGTAAATCATAAAAACTATCGACTCTGTTATGTGAATAATTTATTCAGGGACATTGATGATTTGGATTAACACGTTGTTCGCTGAATTATTCTTTGAATCTTTAACGAAAAATCTTCCCGAATATGTGTTCAATCCAGACCATACTGCAAATAACGTTTGGTGGTCCTGTGTACCACTATGTGTGCAATATCTTATCTTTTGGTACGTCAGGAGACTGCACCAGCTTTCATCGATCTCTTCTCTTATCAAGTTTTTTAGGAATTCATAAATACCCAAACAGTTCTCCCCAGAGATATCAACCAATCGAAACATTGAGAACTCTATCTCTTACCCCTCACTCACCAAAATGCATCTCAAATTTCTCCTCATCCCATTTGATACCCCATCTTTTTAAAAAAGTGTTCGGCTTCCTCCCTTCTATCGATGACAATGGTTAACGACTCTCGATGAAACTTGGAAGAAAAAGTATTCTATTTTGGCAGAATTACGAGGAATGTGATCTCTGAGGTCGCCACGTACGCTGAAAGACTTGAAACAGGATTACAAAGACATCGGACTAACAAGTGCAAAGCAGATGTCAGGATCTCAAATTCAATATCCTTGAATCGCCTCAGGTTTCCCACGGAATGACAAAAAAAAAGTCCATCAAGGATAGTTCTTTCCGGTTGGATTTGATGTAATGCAATTTTTGGGGTTGTCACCAGGATTTTTACAGGGGGGAATGTATAATGTATGTACATATTTGAGGTAAAACGGAAGGGGAAATTTTGGGTGTTACCATTAAAGCTTTTGCAAGTACTATATCTATAAGCATATGGTGCAAATATTTGAGGTTGTGACCAGTAAGATTTTTACACAGGTGACGTATAATGTTGATATTTGAGGTAAAAAAGAAGGAAAAATTTGGTATGTTACTACTTAGACTTTTGTAAATGTAATTTTAATCATATGATACAAATATTTCCGATAAAACAGATAAAGGACATATTGAACAGTAGTTAAAAATGGATAATTTCAAAAAGTGAATTATATTTCGTGGATGAAACACGTATAACAACAAAATTAAGCTGTAGAAATTGGTAATATATAGAAAATAAATTCTGTATTTTCCTTAATATTAATTTTTAAATAGTATTTAATTCATAAAATAAAACGTTTACAAGATCTGCTTAGATGAAGTACAGTAAAGCACCGTTTATACGTCTTTTACATTTATACGTCCTTTTAGTGAAGTACCGATTCATTTCTATTCATTTTAATGCAAAATTCTTCGTTTATACGCCGCTCATACCGGTTATACGTCTTTTCCACTTTACTAAAATTCGCAAAATTTCTCGACCTGCCATTATTTTCCATTCTAAATCAAACGGATTTTTTCTAGAAAGCATCTTTAATGGAGGAACACAGGAAAGATAGAAGAATACTGATTAAAAAATCAGTTACATTCACAGTAGAATTTTTAATACTCATAGACGAGCAGCAAATCAGACGAATATTAAAGATTTTTAATGTTTTTTAAATAATTATCTGTATGGACATAAATCATATGCTTGTTATTAATGACACGCAATATATATAATTGATATTCGAAATGTGTTCATATAGTCCTTAAGAAATGTAACATAATACTTAATATATGATATATGTAATTAGTACCCAGTCTCATGCACTAATAGTATGAGTTTTTTCCCTTTTCACGTTAAATCTTATTTTTTTTTTAATTAATTATTGTCTTTATAAAAAGTATAATATACATTTACTAACTTAAGAAACTTTATTAATTAGTATTTTCATAAAGATTTTGCTTCAGTGTCATTAAATTTGTAGTAATCAAAGTGTTATTATTAAAATTTTGATTATACGTTTTTTCATTACGATGTTTTTACGTTTAATATACGATGGTATACATTTGATTATACGTTTTTTCGTCCTTTTACGTCAGTCCCTAGAAAGACGTATACACGGTGCTTTACTGTATTTACTAGGTTTAAAATCTGGTATATTTATTTAAATTAGTTACTTAAATAACTTTATTTAAAAGATTAAGAGCCTAATTACAATTTATCAAGAAATTTCTAGTTTCTTCATTGAAATTAGATTGCCTTGTTTTGGTATCTCTTAATTCACTTTAAAAGAATGTTCTACCCAGTGCAAGAAATACCAAATGAAAATGAAGTTTAAAATTGAATTAACTACATTTTAAAGTCAGTAGAGCTGAGAAGTAATGTTTCTTTACCTAAAGGTCAACTAAAGAAGAGGGATGTAGGAAAATTACATAAACAGATTATCCTAGATAAGGTTGCTAACTTAATTCTTCAGCATATAGTTGCTACATTTAAACATAATTCGTAAGAAATCTGTATAAATATATAGAAACATTTCAGAAAACGACGTTGTCAAGGGTTAAAAATAATAATAATTTAATAATGCTGGTTGTAAATTTTTAGCGATACAGTTAATGCAAGTGAATAATGTGTTCCCCGAAAAAAAGTTTAATGTTTAATAACTGGAAACATCTTGATAAACTTCTGCAGTGATTTTCAGACGAAATCGCATAAATTTCTGAGCATAACTATATATATATATATATATATATATATATTCTGTTTTTCTTTCCTTTTTCTTTTTTTCTTTTTTAACTAAAAATCATGACTTTTTAAGAAATACTGAAAATAGTTATTGCATGAAAAATGTCTAATTTCTTTTGCTCTGATATTTTTATTCAATCAAATTTAACTGAATCGATTAAATTTTGAAAATAGATGTAGAAGCTCTTATTACGTAGTTGCTAACTTAACGCTTTTTGGCTACCAGGTAATTAATATATATATATACATTATTTAATCAATGAAAACCTTTATATCAATATATAAAAAAATTCTATTACAATTTTCCTATAATCAAAAAGTGTAAGAATTGGCTACTCATGTGTTTACATCAACGTAATTCAGTAATCGATTGGTAAGACTGTTAGCAGTTGCAAAATCCTAAATATTGGCTAATTAATGACCCGCTTTTGATACCTATACTCACGAAAACATGGTGTTATCTGTTTGCCCTTTTTAATAACTTAGGGGAAAAAATAGCTAACAGCAATACAATAAATTATATCTGAAGTCCTAAATATCAGAAACTGCCTATTGTACCCGACAGTTCCAGAAGCGACTTTAAGGGTGCCGTTTGTGGGCTATAAAAATGCAAATGCATTTGACACGCATAGAATGGACACATGATATATATTTTTTCTTTTCACACTCAGTGTGATACACAAGCTATTTTAATGAAAGTAGAAGTAAGTTTTAGCATCAGTTTTTTTTTTTTTTTTTTATGTCTATTATGCTAGTAATTGATGATATCCCTTTCGTAATGAGATTCTCACTAAATATCTTGTTTTTATATTAAGTAAACAGATAATTTTGATAATTTTCTTTTCCTTATGGGGAAAATAATGGTTTAGTTTACACCTTGCGTTTGGGAAAAACATAAAGTTTTGTATTAGAAGTTTTATTGTTTAATGCGAGATAAATAATACGGTAAATAATCCTCATAAATCATTGGTTGTAATGTATTCTATTACAAGCGTGCAGCCTGCATGATTAGATTTTGAAATTGGATAAACTTAATAGCTGGAAAAATGAGACTAAAATAAATAGAGACAAAATTAAAAACTAATGTAGAATAGTTGGAAGCTGTGGTATTAATTTCACCAGTTTTGAACACTCGTGTGCGTACATGCAAAATTTTATGCGGCTGTGTATCATCATCTTATTATTATTAGAATACTTAAATTACTGTTGTTATTGTTTTATTTAATTTTTGTATTCCTGGTACTTCACTCTCGTTAAATTCTACTTAATCAGAGCACATTATAGGGACAAAATTTTAAATATTACATTTTGGCTTCTCGGGAAATTTATCTTCATGTATATCATAAATTTCTATGGAGACATACATTGGTTGCAATTTCATATATGTGCTCCAATGAACACATCTTTTGGCGTTGACGACATAAGTGGTTTTTAATAACCAACAAAACAGGTCTACATATTCTTCTTCTTCTTCTTCTTCTTCTTTTTTTTTTTTTTTTTTTTTTTTTTTTTTTTTTGAACACATAAAATTTGCATTCATTCTAATAACGATATTTTTGTTACAACAAAGATTGGTGCAATATAAATAAATAAATGAATAAAATTAGTTTTAGAAAATTGTGTTAAACTTTTTATTTTCAGTCGGATTTGAGTCTAAAGAAATATTTTCTGGCATATTTCTAAAAATGTAGTTTTTTTTTTTTTTTTTAACGCATGATATTTCAGGTAGTTATTATAATTCGGATACTCCATAATGGAGTTGATTTTTTCTCTATTTTATGCAGCAAAATAAATTGCAGAAAAGTTTATTAAAATAGACTAATCTTAAACTAATTTTCATTCAAGTTTTGTCCGTATAAGATATTTCATATTCAAGAAAACACTTATTCTAACCCAAGTTATTGTAACATATTTGGAAAAAATAGAAACTGTTTTTCAATTACAAACTCCTATTTAATATTAATATACTTATGACTTCGCAATAATAATGACTAAAAATTTGGGGCTTCACATACAAAAGTGACGTCATTCAATGTTTTTTTTTTTTTCTAGTTTTTTTAGTACGACAAAACTATTGCTGATATTTATTTCAATAAGACTTACGCGTTGTTACCATTTGCTATGTTTCACCATGAATATCAGAGTATGTCCTTCAGCAACCAGTTTTATCATTTTATTTCTTTAAATATCTTATAATAATATGTCAAAATTATAAAAACTTTTACATATTTGAATATCACCTGTTAACTATTTGGATTGACAAGTCGTAAAATAATTAAGTGAAACAATTGTCTTTTATTTCGGAAAAAAAAATTCAAATCATTCAAAAATTATATTTAAAAACAGAAAAATAAATAAGTAAATAAATAAAATGTTCGAACTAGTCATTTTTCTTACATGTCTAATGAATACTACTGCTGGCGTCATTTTCATCGGAATCAACATCTTGGAGTAAACTATTTTTTTTTTTTTTTTTTAAATAGTTTACTCCAAGATGTTCTTACAGTTAAATAATAAATAAGTAAAAAAATAAAGAAATTTAAATGAAACTGATTTCATTTATTTTCTATTCGGAGCTCAAAAAACTAATAGAATATTTAATAATATAAATTACTGAAAAAAAAAAAAAAAAAAAAGGAAAGGAAAAAAGAAAGAAATAGTAAAAAGAAATCACTTGAATTTTTGTTTAAATTGATATAGTTACCGTTGCTAAAAAAAGGCAACTTTATAATAATAATAATAATAATAAAGAAAATATATTTTATATAAAAATATATACAAAATTATATACAATATATATAAATATTCCTGTCGTACTAAATTAAATTCTGTCTTAAAATACTGATTGATTATTAATATATCTGTCTACCCTTTAACAGAAACACATATTTATTTATTTATTCTTTATCTGCGGATGATATTTAAATTCAGAAAATGACTGGCACTATGCCAAATTCTTTATTGTTGTTTTCAAATGAAAAATTATATTCTTCATGACTTTCTATTCTTTATTTTCATTAATGGAAATTCTTTCAAAACTATTTCCTTTCCATGCTTTCACATTTTTAATAAAAGACGAAAAATTCTTCTTTTAAATTGTTTTACATCAATTTATGCAGGGTTAAAGTGCTTCTAGATTTGATTATTTAAAGTCAGTTTATACATATTCATGAATTCTTTGGAGTTCGAATGGCTATAACAAAAATGGCGAACCCTTCATAATGAAATTTTGCAAAACCCACTTTCTCATCTCGCTTTCATTATGGGCGTTTATCTCCCCCTTTCCTCTAAGTATTGATTTTTACTTTTCCTGAACTACATTTTTGAAATCCGATTGCGTTAGAATTCTGCGCAGAATATAACTTTTTAAAAATGCGTACCCCATCTAGGTTTAATTTTTGTAATGGTTTCACTTCTTATCTAAATTTAAAAATTACAGTATCTTTTTTTTTTTTTTTTTTTTTTTTTTTGCAAGAAAATTATTTTTAAAAACTGTTAATCCCTTCATTTTTTTTTTTTTTTTTTTTTTTTTTTTTTGTAAAATTGTAAATTTAAATTGTAAATTGTAAAATTGTCACAATTGTTACAATTGTTAAATTGTAAATTGTAACTTTTTAAAAATGCGTACCCCTGTAGGTTTAATTTTTATAATGGTTTCACTTCTTATATAAATTTAAAAATTACAGTATTTTTATTTATTTATTTATTTTTTTGTAAAATTGTAAATTTAAATTGTAAATTGTAAAATTGTTACAATTGTTAAATTGTAAATTGTAACTTTTTAAAAATGCGTAGCCCCTCTAGGTTTAATTTTCGTAATGGTTTCACTTATCTAAATTTAAAAATTACAGTATTTATTTATTTATTTATTTATTTTTTTGCAAGAAGATTATTTTTAAAAACTGTTAATCCCTTCATTTTTTCATTTTTTTTTTT
Organism: Salticus scenicus; assembly: GCA_963930645.1. NCBI lineage: Eukaryota > Metazoa > Arthropoda > Arachnida > Araneae > Salticidae > Salticus > Salticus scenicus. The sequence continues at coordinate 188,499,207 of OZ005656.1, read as the reverse complement.
TTTTTTTGTAATATTGTAAATTTCTAAAATTTTGCCAAAGACGAAAAAAAGTTTTGCTTAAAATGTACAACAGGATGGTTGTTTTTACACAGCAGCATTTATAATTATTTTTAATTTTTTTAAGGCTATATTATTATTTAAATATTAATTATTTTAAGGCTATATTTTAAGGCTACTCCTTCTTACCGGGGTCCTAAAGATCTTATGAAACAATTCTTTTGATGAAATGATATATAAGCATCTTATTCATGTAAAATTGTTTATAAATAACTTGAATTATATAGACATTGTTTTATATTGAAAGAAAGCTATTTTTAAAAAATATGTTTTATTGTGGTAGTATTTAATATTAAAGAAAACTTTTTTTTGCTATTACATATAACGAATCTGAAACAGTAATAATATGTTTTTCAAGCTACTCTAATGACCAGAATATCATATTACATTATTTTTTTACTAATGACAGATATAGGTACAGATCAACCGATAAAAATTGCACTTTCGTAATCAGGGAACCTCTAAACATGATATAATACAAAAAATCAAAGTTGAAAATGGAACTACAAAAAATTATTTGTTTACAGTATGGGTATTAAAAATTAATTTTCCTTTTTGAGCACTGTTTATCAATATTGTAAAATGTAGCAAATCACTTCGATCAGTGACATTCAATAGAAAAGAGCGTTTGGCTCAATTTTGGATAGCCCTGTATATTGCCTATAAACAATACGCACTTTAAAAAATATTGTGTTCTGAAATTTAGTCTTACATAAAAAAAAATATCTAATACAAAATGATTTAGAATTTCTGCTATTTTCATGTACAGGGCCCAATATATCCAAATTTTTGGGTAGCCCTGTAAACCAATGATGAGTGATTTCCGTACCACAATCTACGCAAAACATGTTTTATGAATTAAAAAAAAAAAAAAAAAAAAAAAAAAAAGTTCATTCCGTCTTGTTTAAGGCAGTCTACAGACCTTAAAGTGCACTTCACTGTAAAAAAATATCTGTTAAAAGTACAGGAAAATTCTGGCAGCTGGGGTGCCAGTATTTCTCCGTCAAATATACAGAACAAAACTGTACTTTTAACAAAAAACCGGTTCGATTTACAGGATTTCTGCTTAAAATATATGTCAGTGATACAATTTTGCGGTTTTAAACTGTATATTTGACGGAGAAATACTGGCACCCCAGCTGCCAGATTTTTTCTGTACTTTTACAGGTTTTTTATTTTGCAGTGTACCTGCAATTTCCCTCATAGACGTTATGTATTTAAATTATCTTGGGTGGTCCTGTACACGAACTATTTGCATGATCTCTACGAAAAGTTTAGTGTATCATCCCTATATGATACATATTTAGAACACCGAGTTTGGACTTTCTGCTGTTATTTGTTCTTGAGATATGCGGATAACAGACAGAGACAAACACACACATACACAGACACTAACCGCTAAAAAGATGACTTTTGGATTTGGGGAACCTCAAAACCTGTAAATATAACAAAAACTCAATTTCGAAAATTTGACCCACAAACAATACTTTCTCTGTCATATATATGGGTAACATGAAGTAATAAACCACTCATATAACCCTTAATTAAACATTTCTTTTACATTTACAGTAGAAACATTCTCATTATCATAATTGTTGTACAGAAAAAAAGAAAAAAAAAAGAAAAACAGATCATTTATTATTTTATCTACTAGAGATAATTATGAAAATGTAGTGTGTTTCTGAAATTATTTCTAAATTTTAGGTTTCTAAAATTGTTTCATCACTTTTTACAAAAAAGTTGAACTTTCTAATGCATTCCAGAAATAACAAACTGTGTTTTAATATATGGAAAAGAAAGAAAGAAAAAGAGAGAGAGAGAGAGAGAGAGAGAGAGAGAGAAGGAAAAGAAAGTTTGAAATGTGCAGAAATATTTTTACATATCATCTTAAATTTAATTGAAATGTAAAATAAGTTTCCATTAAAAATAAAAATATAAATTAAAAACTATTATCATTGCCCTTTTTAATATTGTTATATGTATAATAACATTATTTTATTACGATATTTCCCACGATATTTCACAAAAATTTCCTTAAAACCGTCTGAGATTTTAGATTTTAAGATTTTAAAATTCTCCCATTATTTTTCTCGAGAAAACAATTTTATTTTAAAATAATAATAATAATAATAATAATAATAATAAAATTCAATTCAATATATATATATATCATATATTAATATCTTTAATAAAATGTTTTAAAACTTGCTGGAGATTTACAGTTTCCCCAAAATTATTTTACTATTACTTTCTTTTTACTATTTACTTTTGCAAGTATATTTTAAGCATCTTTTTCGAAAAAAAATTCTCTTCATTTTAGATCCAACGTTTTAGATAGTTTAGTAATAATACTATTATTGTATGTTAACATGTGTATATCCTTTATTTATTTATTTATTATGTAATTATATGATTACAAGTTCAGAAATTCATTACTTTTAAAAATAATTTTACACAAAACCTTCGAAATTCTATAAGACTCGGTATTGCACGATTTCTGATCCTTCATAATCACACATCTATGTATTCTTCACTGTAACAAATTTGGGTGACGTTACTGTTATATATTGTAAACGTTCTTGTTTTTTAAAAGTTTAGAGTATACATACGTTCCTGCGAGTAATAGGTTTTTCTCTATGAAACGATAAAAATTTCAGAAAATTAATAGCATTTTTAATCATATATTTGATGGTTACTGATATATATTCAAGGAATATTACCAGTAAATATTAGGCAACTATTTGCCCGAATTTGCTAGGAACATTCCGGATTTTTTTACAATGCTTTTTGAATTTCATGCATCACCTGAAAGATCTAAGGAAATATTCCAACAGTAATGCCCTAAGTTTACTCATGCTCGGAATCAAACTGGTAATTTATGAAGTGACAACGTAGATGGACTCAATGAAGGGTTCCTTTTAAATAGTCCATAAATTTATTGAGCAAGTGACTTCTTTGTGAGTCATCGGGTGTCAACTGTGTTGGAAATCACTACATCAGTACTATTCATGCTTTAGAGAAAAATCTTCGTAGGAAGCCCTGTACAATGGTAGAGAAGAGTAAAGAAGTCAATGAATGTGTTAAATGGTACAAAAACGGCTAACAAGAAAGCAGTTATATATTTTTGTAGTGCATTGAATGAGTGCTGGTACAAAATACCCCACAGTGTATCAATAGCATTCTCAAAAATGAGTCATAAAATTGAGGAAGGAGTTCCCTTCATCCCATGAACACCAGTCTATAGAGAGAGTAATGTTTTCTTTTCTTTTCTTTTTTTTAATTAAATTGGTTCTTTTATAAAGAGTCAAAATTGTTATATATATATATATATATATATATATATATATATATATATATATATATATATATCTGTTCCCCAGAGGTAAAAGACACTGTGACCATTTTCTGAATCAGTTAGCACCATGTACTTAATATGCTTTTTTGATTTATATAGAGGCATTAAGCACTAATGTTCAGTTTTTATAAAGGAGATAAGACAATGGAAAATAAAACCATGTCCATTTTCTTTATTAATGACAAATGTATTTCATTATAGGACGTCAAAGACATGATGGTAGCTCTTTTTCCCAAAATAGACAAAGTGTCCTTTACCTCCAGTGTACAGACATATCTATTTATAAAATCTACGTTTATATCTCATTTCCAACTTCAAGATTGATTTTTTTTAAATTTTCGGTGAATTTAAATTTTTTAAATTTTAAAAGGAAAAATCGTGTGATAACTTGCCATTCACCTTTTATATATATATAACACTTATACATTGCCACACTATTTTTGGCTGTTAAAAGTTAAAAATTTAAATACACTAAAAAGGTTTTTTTTTTCTTTTAATTGTTTTCTATGAAATAGCTTTAATATCAAGGCCTGGTTATTTGAACACCACAATTTTTATAACGCGTTCTTCGTAGGATTCAAAAAAAGAAAAATCTGTGGGTCATTACTAAGTTTTTCTATATAGGAAATTGGTATTCAAAAAAGTGATTGTGCCGAGCCTTATTACACATAATTTGTATAATAATAATGATTAGCAGTGAGATGCTGTATGAAAAGTAATTTGTCAAAAGTAACGTAAATTATCATGGAATATCTTACACCAATACAAAGGTTAACTTAGATTAGAACATATTTCTTTAAAGAAATATTTTAATACAACGATTCTTTAGAATTTTTTATCAACTTTTGTAACATTTTAGATGTTAAAACTCTGTCATGAAATGATTTTTTTTTCTTTAAGAAAGAAAGAAAATTATATTACTACAATAGAAAAAAATATAGTCTCATAATCATTGACTCTATTCTGAAATCATAATGTTTTGTTATAAGGAGGTTAATAATTTTAACTAACACTGATTCTAACAAGTTAATTTTTTTAACAGTTTCATATGTCAGTAAACTGAAAAGTTAATAATATTATAGTATTAAAAAATTGAAGAACACGCTTTTATAGAAATGTGACCTGAAAAAGCACAAATATCTATCTTAGTATTAAAATGCAGGGTAAGAGAAAATCGTGTGAGTGACACACCATAATATTTACATACATTTAAATATTTAATTAAAATAACTTAGAATTAAACAAAAACCATTTTTTAAAAATCTCCCCTGACTGGTATCAAACGCTGGACCTTTAGGTTCGTAGCGCGGAGCCTTACCTCAACGCCATATCGTTCACGTAAGGAAATTATTTTTTTTACAATATAAATTTTTTGTTTGCTCCCAGAGCAGTTACAAACATACATACAAACATACATACAAACGTACATACAAACATACATACATACATACAGGTGAAGCTAATAAAAGCGTGTTAAAAAATTACTCCTTTGAATTAATTTAAACCAAATCTTTTATACGAGACAAAATAAAATCTTAACCTAAAACATTTTTACAGGAAAAAAAAAATAAAAAATCTTGTGCAACTAATCTAGAGAATTTTTCTTTTTCTTTTTTTTTAACTTTCTTAAAAACATTTTAGATGTCAAAACTTTTTCGGGAAATAAATTTTCTAAATTTAGGAAACTTAAATTACTACATTCAAAGTAAAGAAAAGAACTGTGTAAACAGGAACTTGTGTTTAATCTTTTTAATGGTCGAAAAAAAAAAAAAAAATATATACATACAAATCCTTTGTTTGTCCTTTTAAGTTTCTGAGTACTGACTATTCTTTGTTTACTTTTCCTTTATTTTCTCACTTCTACTGAAAGTAATCGAGCCTTTTAAAAACAAGTATTCTTCTTTCGGGGCCCAAAGTTACCTTAGTCATTAAATTTTACTTAGAAAAACAAGTGTTACACTTTCTTTGTAGAAGTAAATTCTGGAATAGTTTTACAGAGAAGCAATAAAAGTTCTCACAAGAGACAAAATGTAATTTAATAAGAATGAGTTTAATTAATTTTGTTTTTAATGAAAAATTGCGTTTTTCTCTTTTTTGACTTAGTTTTTAAAGTAAAAATTAGAGTTAAAGGATTTATTGTTTTAATATCGTTTAGTTTTCGTTTTTAAAAGATTTCAGGATGCATTTTTTTGGAAGATTCTGCGTTTAATATTTTAATACAATAAAGCACCGTTCATACGTCTTTCGTTTATACGTATTTTACATTTATACGTCCTTTTAGCGAAGTCCCGAATCGTTTCTTATTCATTTTAATGTAAAAATTCTTCATTTATACGTCGCTAATATCGGTTATACGTCTTTTTCACTTTACTAAAATTCGCAAAATATCTCTACCTGTCATTATTTTCCCTTCTAAATAAGACGGATTTTCCCCAGAAAACATCTTAAAGGGAGAAACGCAGAAAATATCGAAGAATACTGATCAAAGAATCAATTGAATTCACAACAGAATTTTTAATACTCATAGACAAGCAGTATATCAGACGAATATTAAAGATTTTTGATGTTATTAAATAATTATCTGTGTGGACATAAATCGTATGCTTTTTATTAAAGATACGCAATATGTATAATTAATATTTAAAATGTGTTCATATAGTTCTTAAGAATTGTAATATAATATATGATATATGTAATACTCAATATATACAATTAGTACCCAATAATGTATTAATGGTATGATTTTTCTCCCTTTTTATAATAAATCTTTTTTTTTTTTTTTTTTAATTAATTATTGTCTTTAAAAAAGTATAATATACATTTACTAACTTAAGAAGCTTTATTAATTAGTATTTTCATATAAATTTTGCTTATGTGTTATTAAATTTGTAGTAATCAAAGTGTTATTATCAAAATTTCGATTATACGTCTTTTCATTTATACATCCTTTTACATCAGCCCCTTGAAAGACGTATAAACGGTGCTTTACTGTACATTGTATGAGAGATTTTCATAATGAATCATTATAAAAATCATTCATAGAGTAAATAGAGTAATTTGTTTTTGGAAATCATCATTACAATAATTCTTTTATAACTGAATTTTTGATTTTTAAAATGAAAAGAGTTTATTGCTTTAACATTTTTCCTATAGAAATTGCTATATTTCGTTTTTCAAAGATTTCATGTTTCATATTTTTAATACTAGGATAACATATTTTCACACGGAGTCAATATAAAAATTATTTGCAGAATAAATAACGTATTTGTTTTTGGAAATCATCATTATAAAAATTAAAAAATATTTCTTTTATAACTGAACTTTAAAGTAAAAGTAAAGTAATACTAATGTTTTACCTTTTTTTTTTTTTTTTTTTTGAAGCAATTGTTATATTTTGTTTTTAAAAGACTTTAGGGTATATTTCTTTGAAGATTTCAGGGTTAATATACTTGAATAAAAGATTTTCACAGGGAATCCTCTTAAAAAATCATTTGCAGGGAAAATAGAGTTTGATTCCGTAAATCATCAACATAAAGTATTTCTTTTGTAACTGAACTTTTAATTTTTAAAATGAAAATTAGAATATAATATGTTTTATAGCTTTAACATTTTTCTTAGAACAATCATTAGATTTCGTTTTTAAAAGATTTTAGAGTGCATTTCTTTGAAGATTTCATATAGCTGGATAACAGATTTTGACATGGAATAATTGTAAAAATCATATATGACTGAATTTTTAGCATTATGTGCGTATGCAGGGTGTTACAGCGCCCTGTTTAAGAACTTCTAAGCGGTTTATAGGGGGCATTATGGCGTTTGCGTATCATATAACAACGCAGTGTCGGAAATGCTTTGTTGACGCTGTGGTGTACATAGAAACCAAAAAAAAAAAAAAAAAAAGTAAGTGAATATTTGTTTTAATATGTACATGAACAAAAAGAACATGTTCGAAGTTACCCGCCACTGATTTTAATGTAGGCTTCACACCGTTCACGATGTCAGAGTTGATTTTACGAATCGCTATAGCCGCCTGAGAAATTCGAGGTAAGCCTTGTGTGGTGGTGTTTTGGAATAAGGTCGATTGACTGCTCTAAGGTCCTAGGCCAGAGGGGGGAGTGCCTTCCATGGAGGTCTTTCTAAGGGGTCCTAGTCCATATTTACGCAAGTTTCGGAAAAAACCACAGAAAACTCCGAACAGCTAATCCGACGAGCGCGACCTGGGATCGAACCCAAAGGTAAAGCTGGACTGTTCCAGAATATTCGAAATTTCATGCGCCGTACATGTGAGGCTTGCATCGAAGTCAATGGATGAAATTTCGAATACTATCTTTCACCGATGTCCTTTTGTTCATGCAGATTAATTTTTAAAACGAACATTTGCTTACGTTGACATATTTTTATTTCGCGAGTTTTTGTGTACATCACAGTGTAAGGAAAGCACTTCTGACCCCGCATTACTGTATCATTCTAAATCATTACGATGCAGCCCCTTTTCCCTAGAAGTTCTGAAGCTCTCTGTATGTAGAAGAAGGAGTGCGAAAAGAGAATGTATCATACCGTTTCGAAATTTGAAAAAAAAAAAAAAAAAAATCTTTATTCGTGATTTTCTCAAAAATCGTTACACTCCTTTCCAAATAAACCAGATTTCTGCCATTGTTTGTCTCGAATGAAGTATGGCTTACCAGTGAGCGCTAATTTTCCCGAAGATTGGAGTAATTCAAATGTTATTGTCATCTCAAAGAAGAAAAAAAAAAAAAAAAAGCCCTCCAAACTTTTATATAAATTGTTCCAGTATTTTCCAAAAAAGAAACTAAGTTAATGTCCAATTTTATTTTTTCCGGGAGAAACATGGGTTTAACGCTAATTTTCCTGAAGACACGGTAAAATAGACTCGTAATATCATCTCAAAAAAAAAAAAAAAAAAAAAAAAAAAAAAAAAGACTAACCTAGGTTTTTTATTTTTTCATTTCCTTTATTTTTTCTTTTTTTTAACCGTTCGAGTAATTTTGTAGAAAACCAGGTTTCTGTTATATTTTGCCCAGGACAAAACTCAGATTACCGCAGCAAATACTGAGTTTTCTGAAGATGAGGATTAAGTCAGATTGGTTTGTCATGTCATAGAGCCGTTTCCGAAAAATCCAGGACATATCTACTAGATTAACTCATTTCATAATAAGAAGGTGGATATTAATACTGATATTTGTTTGTATTTTAAAACTTTTTTATAATTATTTTATAACTTACTTTATCAATGTTATATTTGAAAAGATTATCGATGGTCAAAACTAAATATATCATACTCTCATTCGTCAATTTGCAACTTACTTTGTTTTCTCTGGTAGGCCATAGTCGATCTAGTCATTTAATTATCCTATCTACACTAACTGTAATTTTTATTTTCGTATAACTTTTACAATTTTATGCACACAATTTTGCAAGTATTAATAACACTGCGATCTATAGTATGTAACTTTATTAATAAAATTGAAAGCTCAGCATAAATTACTCTCATACGGTGCTTTTTTCTACGTTTTATTCACATGTAAACGGTCATGCATAATTATTTTAACTAAAAGCATTTTTTTTTTTTTTTTAATTTATGGTATTTTATTCAACAATAATCTTTATGCATGAGATAATCTGTATGGTCAATTGAAGGTTTAAGTATAGAAGGTTAATTTCACGCAAACGTGGACATAAAGCCTTTTTTTTTTTCAACTATTTTATATATTTTTGATTTTTCTTAATAGAAAACATAGAAAACATATCAAATAATATAACACGTTATATTATAAACAATTTGTATATTCTTAATTAAAAAGAAAATTTAAATTTAAAAATAAATAATCAAGAGATAAATCTAAATTTTTATACACGTCATGTCTGTCACGCTATTGAATAACTTTTTTTATGTACTTATTTGTTTAAATTATTGAACTTTTTTTCAATTACGTATTAGATGAAATCCCTGTTTGTGTAAATTAAAATTTCTGTGAAGTTCAAATAGGTTTCAGTTTCGAGCAATTAAACTATACAAATGAATCGCTGAAAATGTGTCTGTTTTTTGTTATATCTGTCACGCTACACTTTTACCTTTTTAAACGTAAATTATTTTTCTTTTATTAAAAGTTTTGTATTATTTATAAGTAAGACATACACACTGAGAAAAAATTTTGTAACTGAAATCTAGAATCTAAATTGTGACACTAGAAAAAATAGTTCTATGTCATCCTTATAAATTCTAGTCCCCTTTGAAAGCGAGTTCTAGAAACCCCTTTTAGAATTCTAGAGCGTTTGTCTGTATTCTCGAGGGCAAAGTTATTTAAAAATCTCTGCAAATAAATGCGAAAACAAGAAGCGGGTTTCAGCAACTATAATCTTGTTTTATTACCCAATTCTAGAAAATCAAGCGAGAATTTCTCGCAATACAAAAGATTCAGAATATTCAGAATATTCATAATATTTTTTCATCATCTAGAAATATGTAGACTAGAAAATCTCGATCATTTCGTCTATTCAGTTTATTGGCGTGCCTCATGCGCATAGCTCAGAAATCTATATTTCTAGTTAAGGTATTTAGAAAATGACCACTTATTCATTCTAGATGAAGGCGGTATATTTTTTTTTCTCGGTGCAGGTATATCAGCACGCTAAAATTTATAAAAATAAATTAATATTTAGTATTTAAAATTGAACAGTCTGTTGGCAGTCACAAACGAATTTAACCAAAAATTTACTTTAAAAAAATATTTAAATACAGTGTTGCGAATAAAATAGAAAATAGACATTCGTGATCATTCTGATGTTCCATAAACAATAGAAATTGAATAAAAGAAATTATCATGTTTAACTTCACGGGAAAAAAAAAAAAAAAAAAAAAAAAGATAAAAATAGATTAACTACCTTTTTAGGGCGCATCACGTTTTAGAAATTTCCCCTTCTTTTATAATCAACTCAATAACTTAGCTGATCTTGTCGTATTTTACTATACTTCAAGTTCTTTTTTTCTCATCCTTTAACATGGGCGTATTTTCTTCTGGGCGTTGCCTATGGAGATGTACGATTTCATTAATAAACGATTCCGCAGGAAATGTAAGAGAATTGCGTTGCCCGCTTAAACGGGCCATAAATGTCTTGAGGAGTTAAACGTAAACAATATTAATGGCATGGCAGGGCCTTACCTCTAGATGTACCTCTTTTCGGCGATGTCTTCGCTTCGCTTAGATTTTTTTTTTTTTTTTTTTTTTCCCTTACTGTCTTTATTGATTTTCGACACTGAAAAAAAAAAAATATATTAATCTAATATTTAACTTTTAAAATGATAAATAAATAAATAAATAAATAATAAAAGGTTAAAAGTGTTCATGTTAATCGGGGGTATTTATATACTGGATTTTTTTTTTTTTTTTAATCCAGAATTTTTTAACAATAAAATACAACTTTTAGGATCTTTTTTAAAAGAATAAACACTGCTATTTTCTACTATTATATTTTCTATACAATTAACCGCAGATAATTAGAACTGGAAAAATTGGCAACTATGTTTTTCTGATACATTTCTAGTAATTTTCAGAAAATTACTATAATGAAAATTATAATTAGCAATTACCAGTTCAAAAAAAAATCCAGAAAACAAATATATCTGTTTACAATTAATATATTAACAAAAAAATCGATATAATTATTACTCTTTATTAATAGTTTAAATTTATGTTTGGATAACATCTACCATTATTATTGTTGATGTTATTGTTGTTAATAACTACAAAACTTTGAATAAATACCATAAAATGCATGGAACTTTGAATAAATGCCATAAAATGCATTCTAATGGTGCCCATGAGCACCATCGTAATGTTCCTAATGAGGAGATTTCCAAATATTCTGTTGATTTCTAATGGATTTCTAATTGTTGTTGTGCTAATGGTCATTGTTTTGATTTTTCTAAAACTAACATAATTTCTTCTCCTATCTCCTCTTCCCATTTGGATTTTTATGAAAGTTTTTACAAATTTAAAAATTCGAAACGGCTTGTTGATGATATTTCTTCCACTCCGTTCTTGCTTGGAAATTTCGTCTAACTTCGGTTTTTGTTTAGCTTTGACTTTTTTTTTTTTTTTTTTTAACTGATTGTTGCGAGTTCTTGAATTTTAGGATATTTATTCAAAGTTTTGTACTAATTACTTTTAACGCCCAGTTCTGTGGTACTTTTTTATAATTGTTGTTGTTGTTGTATTAGATTGTAATTATACAACTGAAATGTTTTAACCCTTTCAGGGGCGGTGATGCCACTGCAGCATCACCTAATTTTAATATTCAACTGCAAAAACTCATCCCGAAATTTTTTTAGCAAAATTTTACTTTTATAACGTAGCAGAAAACGTCGTCAAATTCTTTTATTTTAATTTTGTTCGTGAATTCCGGTGGCAGTGTAATTTAAATGATCCGAATTACCTTGCGCCGGAAAGGGTTAAATCTCATATTTCTAAAAGAAAAAATTATATATAATGAAATGAGTCGATGATACTATATTTTATTTTTTAAGAAACAAAAAATTTATACCTAACAACGCTTGTAAAGAGCAAATAGAGATTTATTTTCAAGTTATTGTACAAACAGAAAGCATAAAAGTGTGTTAATTAGGAAAAAATTTTTGAGGTATTACCGAAAAAAATAATATGAAAATTTTTAAAAACCAAAATTATATCCATCTAGACATTGCAACATATAATCCAAAAATTTTGATAAAGAATTAATTCACAAGTTTACTAAATACAAACTACAAAACACTAAGACTTGTTTATACTTTTCTTAATGGAGTTAATTAACTAATTAATTACAAAATAAAAAATATTTTTAGGTTGACCATATTTAAAATTAAATAATAATTTTATTTTTTCTCCATTAGAAAAAAATAAGTAATAAGTAAGTAATAAATAATTGAAAGTCCGAGACCTATAATCAAAATACTCGGATACACTTTTTTTTTTTAGATTATTATTTATTTATTTTGTTATTAAATTATCATTTCACCACCATTTAATAAATAGAATTTTATAAATATATTTAAGCTTTTCTTCCTATAGTGATTTTAAAAAGAATTTTTAATCAAATATTTGTTGGATATTTTTCTTTCAACAACAGGGTTCGGCACAGTCACTTTTTTTAATATCAATATTTATATAAGCCAACCTTTGTAATACCCAATCGAAAAAAATAAAATAAAAAATACTGAAATTATCACTAAATATTTCTAAAAAAGAAAAAAAGAAAAGAAAAGAAGGAAACACTGTTATTAAAAAAAAAAAAAAAAAAAAAAAAACCTCTTCCGAGCCTTGCATTAATAATAATACTAAAAAGGAATAAATGAATAATGTATCTTTAAAGATTTTTCATACAATAAATAAAAAGCCTCTCTTCTGGATTACATAGAGGGGGAAGAATACAGAAAATGCAAAAAATATCTATATTTTTTATTATATTACAGAATTATATTAAAAAAAAAAAAAAAAAATACATGTACGATAAATACATTGGCCGTCTTTTCTTTTTCCTTAACATTGTTTATCTCAAAGTCTTCTATAATAAAATTCGCTAGCTTCACACATTCCAGAGTGCAGATTAGAAAAGAGTGAAGCAGAAAGTGCGCTGGAATCCCCGCCAGTAAATCACAGCGCACGGTTATAGCGGCATTGCGTACAAATTGAAAGAAACGGGACTCACTTGGAGCCTGGATATTGGATCCATCAATCACTTCTTGGGGGTTAAAGTTGCTCGGCAGCGCGGAACTCAGGATTTCAGTTTGAAGATTTCCAGAAAATGAAGAAATATACCACTAACAAAAGATTGCAGAAAAGTTCGAAATTGTTAGAAAGAGAAATGATGTGGAGTAACGCAAAATAATAAATAAATAATATTAGATAAAGAAAGTAAAGAAGCTGATAAAATATATAGATCGTGTTATAATTTTTTTTGTAAAAGTATGATTATAAATTTAGCAAAAAGCTGAAAATAGTTTAAAACTAAATAAAACTAGTATGTTGTGACCACCACATGACTTTCTTCTATATATTTCCTATACAAATTCACTTAGTAAAAATAATTTATTAAAATTATTATTTAAATAATTATCTTCCATGATAATGCAGACGATTTACATATTAGAGAAGTAGTATAACACTAAATATTAAAAAACAAAAAAGTCAATTTTATTGTTAATATTACATTAAATATACATACATACACACATACCCCGTGGCAGAAACAAGGCGACACGGCGACAATGTCGCAGAAACAGAAAAGTTCTTGCAGAAAGAAGAGAGAGAGCGAGAGAGAAAGAAACTCAAAGAATGGTTTATAAACTGTTCTGCAGAACAAATTTTCGTTTCTGCAGATACGATCGCCTCAAACCTGAATAAGGAGAGGAGATAAGGCGGATGTAACTCCCTTGGGTTAGCTTTGATACGGCATGCATTAGCGATTCGTGATGCGGTGATATGATTCGGTGTATCGACACTTTTCACTGGTAACCTCTTCACACCGGAACTTCATTTTCGTGTCTCCAAACTTTGTTTTCCCGCGCCTGCCGCTCGTGTTGTGTGTATTTATTGTATTGCAAAAAGATGTTTTTTCGAAAGAATATGGCTTTGCGACCATTTTCCGAATTTCATATTTCATGCATTTTCAGATTCATGCATAACAAAATAGCTGCATCCAGTGTTTTTTTTTTTTTTTTTTTTTAATAAGTGCGTATGATTGCTGCTGTACCGATTTTCATACATTTTCTGATTTACGCACGACAAATTAGTTGCATCTAGTGATTTTTTTTTTCTTTAATGTATGCGAAGCGTGCATACGTGCGTGGTAGTAAATACACGTAAATTTTTAAAAGCTGCATTAATTTTAATGTTTGGTTCGAACTATGCAATATATTTCACAAATATATACAGAAATAAGACTATGGGGAAATTTGTAACGTCTGTAGTTATACGCAAAATGAAAAATGAAGCTTCAAACCTTAAATAGACAATAAGACTTCTTCACATACCATAAATTTTAAGCTAGCACAACCGGTTCGAAACCGGTTGTGCTGGCTTAAAATTTATGGTGTGTGAAGAAGTCTTATTGTCTATTTATCGTTTGTACACCAGTTTTGTATTTAGTTTTGGTGCTTCAAACCTTGCTTCAAAAAATACAAAATTAAGAAATTAATCTTAAAAATACTTTATTGATTTTTAGCATTGTATATTTAGTAAAAGATCATAGCAATAAACATTAATGGGTATCTTAAGTTATAAAATTGGTAACTTTTCTAATTTTTTTCTTTACTAATCATTAATTATTTTAATTGTAATTAAAATTCTTAGCTTTAAATTTTGTTGTTTAAGCGGATGAAATCGTTAAAAAAAAAAAATATTAATTTCATTTTTTAAACATTTGAATTTTTAAAAAATGTTTATTTTTTTTTAATTGAAATATTGCAAATTAAATAGTTATTTTGAATAAAAATCAAACCAAAGGTTTTGTTGAATATATATATATATATATATATATATATATATATATATATTGTAGACAAAAGGATTTTTATCTAATAGTAGTTGTTTTGAATAAATACTAATTAAACAGCAAATGCTTTTATTTATTTATTTTTATTTACTTATTCGTATAGATATCAATATAAAATATTACTTTTAATTGATTTCTATATATTTCACTCATCTGTAATCATTATTTTCTATTATAGATTTTATCCATGAAATCTGTTACATTTCCCATTTCAACATTGCCTTAAAAATTAAATATTTCACTTGCCTCAATCTTTACGAAAATATTTCGACTATGCTTTGTCTATAATTATGTTACTTAGATCTTGCATTCTGTTTTACTCTATGTATTTAAATTATGGTATAATTATACATCTGAGTTCTTTAATGTCAAATCACATTTTTTAGATTTCAAATACACATCTTTATGCTATTTGAATACAATATAATAAAATGAATCTTGTGTATCTTGCATATTTCTAATAATCTCAAAAGCTATAAATGTTGTAAATTATTTATATTTCATTATGATATTCAGTATTCTATATTAATGTTTACTTTTAATCTGTTGTATTTTAATTTTGAGTTCTGTATTATATTTTATGTTGTTTGGTTTGCACCTTATGAAATAAGTGCATTTGTGTATTTAAATATATATATTTAATATAAAAAAAAGTAATAAAATTTTTAAAGTATTTGTAACATTTGTTTAATTTAGACATTTCATGATTTAAATGCCTTAAAAAAATTGCAAATTATTTTTGATGTGTTACTGCATTTTATGGTTTGAATTCATTGAATATTTTATAAACAATGTTGTATATTAATGTGAACAAAAAATCTGAAGCAATTAACATCAATAGATTTATTTTCACCTTTCTTTAAAAAAAAAAAAAAAAAAAAAAGAGTATTTTCTTCCAATAGTGCAGATATATGCATTTTTGTGCCTAGTTAAAATTTAAATACATTGGTTATACTGAATTTTACTGTTTAAAAATAATTTATTTTGAATTCGTAAATGTTAACTTTACAAACTATTCCTGCAGAAAGATTTTGGTGTTGATGAAGCTTGTCGCAGAAAGCATAATAAATTTCTGCCACAGGGCACACATATATATATATATATTTGTTAAAAATGAAAAAAAAAATTGATAACTTTATTTTAAATTATCACTGATCGATGGTTCAACCATTCATTTTAAAGGTATTGGCGAGCTCTTTTGAAAGATACCCATCATGAAAATTTACTCCCCTCGAGAGGGGACTTTCCCCCAGGAGGCGAGGCTCCTACATACGCATTTTTATTTTTACCACAGTTGACTATCTCTATTGCAAATAATCCTTTTAAATTTCATAATGATTATTAAAAAATAATTCTCTTTATGCACATTTATACAAAATTTTCTCTTATACGACCACGTTAAAAATTTTATAAAAGGGAACACAAGCTGTTGGACAATTTTTACCAAAAGTTGACAGACACTAATTTATACATACTTTATGTGTAACTACTACTTTATGTGTAACTACATACCAATTTGTATGAAATTCTGTGAAGTAGTACCTGAGATACAGTTGCCACAAAATTTTGTCACCCACCCACATACAGAGAGAGAGAGACAGACAGACAGACATTTTCTAAAAATGGTCAAATCGTGTTCTACAGCTCTCAAAACGTGTAAATCCGTCAAAAACCCGAACAAATCCAATACTTTCCTTTACTGAATCTGAAGAAAGTAAAATTGCTGTGAATTTTTTTTTTTCCTTATTATCTAATATACCAAAACAAAATTATTTAAAATATTATGTATTCCATTTTTGCATACGAAAAGTAGTTTGGAATTATCTCTCTAAAACAATAGCATAATCATTTATTTCTATAAGATTTTAAGATGTTCTCATTACAAATTGCAGCTGTTAAAAGTATTTTGTTACAAACGATAATTGTGTTTTTGTTGCAGACGATTTTGTTTAGTTTGGTTTCTGAACGATTGTCAACATAATGCAACTTTTTTTTTTTTTTTTTTTTTTTAATATATATACTTTTATGTTTTTGAAAGGGCAACAACTATATTATGTACTATTTTGTTTTTAGTTTTAAAATGAAGCTTGAATTCCTGAATAAATATCCTTAAACTTAATTTATTTTAGTTGATATCATGAAATGTATTTTTTGTTTATCCTCATTTAAACTTTTATTTCAGCTACAGGTTGTAATTTTTTTATTCATTTACCTTGTTGTTTAATTTTTATTACTTGTTCAGAAGGTAATTTTGCTTCATAAAGGTCGTCCTTTGCATTTTTAAGAAATGAACTTCTTTCTAAATCAGAATGTCAATATTTCAAAATCTATTTATGTACATTTCTGTGCAATTTTTCAATTTTTCATAGGGAAAAGTGGTTAGAGATTTTAAATACCAATACGGAATAAACATAACAGTGATTGAAATCCAATTTTACTTTCTGCTACTTTTAAAAATTCATTCATTATAAAATTTATTATTATTTCAATTGTTACAACAGTATTTACTTTTATTTTTAAAAGCCACAATTTTGCTTATCATAAAACGCTGATGTTGAAAGAAGACAAAAACACAGCGTCTGCGTGTATAAAGGTTTTGGATAAGGAAACTCATAAGCCAATAAGAGAAAGTCACATAATAACCATTAAGTTTCAAATACAATATTTTTAATTAGATTGATTATCGTGATGACAAATTTTCAAGTTTTAGCAGGATTTTAAATATCCTCTTCTTGAAAATAAAATGTTAGAGCAAACTGTCCAGCGAACTGATCCAAGTTATTTGATAGATAAGTCCACTGCCTAAATTTGATTCCGATTAATTCAGTATCTCAAAAGTTATCGTGATAACAAATATTAAAGTGGCCGCCGCTTGGAAACAAAATGGCGAAGTAAGTTCACCAGCGAACTCACCCAAGATATTTGTAACATAAGCGTACAGTCCAAATTCTATTCGAATAAATTCAGTATTTCAAAAGTTGTAGTGATGAAAATTTTTCAAGTGACATTCTGATTTCAAATGGCCTGCCACTTGGAAATAAAATGGCGGAGGAAGTGGCCCAGCGATATCATTCAAAGTATTTGTAAGATAAGTTGTTTAATAGTGTTTTCTTGAACTGTAGATCTTGTAAACTGATTTCTAACATGTAACAATATAGATTTTATGCTCTGAAAATTGATTTAAAATATACTAATATATATTGAATGCACTTTAGTAAATTGACTATAATTTTTTTTATTAAAATATAATGTGTTTATAAAATCTCCAAAGAAATCAACGATTATTTTGCTGTATTATTTTAAGTATTTTTTACGATTTTACTGAAATTGCAAAATAACTGACATTACACTAAATATATATATATATATATATACATATATATACATATAAAAAATAAAATAAAATAAAATGAAATGAAATAAAAGCATTATTATTACTTAATTTCGTTAAATTTAAGGAGGATTGCGGGGGAACTCATTTGAACTTCCATTAGTATTATTCCACTCCCCTCCCCCCCCCCCTTCATTTGTTATCTTTCCTACATTGTTTTAAAATTTTATTTTATTACAAGTAATATTTTTAACGATGATTAATTTTTAAAATATTTTAGTTAAATTTATTTGTTTAAATTAAATTAATGTGTGTTAACTGTTTAACTTTGTTTTGATTTTTTGGTCTTATATCAAGTTAGAAATAAACGTATTAATTAAGCGTATTAATTAAGGATATTTGTCTACACCAGTGTTGCCAGATCGCGCGACTTTTTTATTCAACAGTCACCAATAATTTTGAGAAATGATATTTAATGTACATAACCAACGATTAATCGTCTATTCTGTATATCAAACGTCACTTCTCAAAAATATTGATGATTATTAAATAAAACAGTCGCGCAATTTGGCAACACTGGTCTTCACTAAGAACCTAGACCTGGATAGTATGCCTTCCGTAAGATTCTTTTTCGGGAATTCTAAATCGTATTCAAGTAAGTTTTGAAGAAAACTTTGAATAGCTAGGATGATGAGTGCAACATGGGTTTGAACCCGGCACCTCCCGTCTACCAGCTTTGAGAGCAGATCTTCTTATCCTCTGATGGGGCCATATAAAGTATGAAAAGAAATTCTGTAACGGTAAACTTACAGCGCTGGAAGACACCCCCCCCCCCCCCGCCTTTTTCAATGACATAGTCCAACATTATTTTCAATTTTCGTCATAAAATAGGCCGATAAATTTATAAAGAAATTTATTGTAAAAGAATAGTGATGGTAATTATCTTGAAAATTTTAGGATACTTCGAGCTATGTACATAGTGATATATTTCATTATTTGCATTTGACATGCAATTCAAGTAGTTTAAAACTGCTTAAACATTACTATAATGACTTTTGAAACTAATATTATAAGAGAGTTAAAGCAGTTTAATAAATTATAACTAATTTAAAACATTTAAATTTTGAAGAGTTAAAATACGGTTGTAAAAAAATTACGATTATTCTTAATACCACCACATTTATTACTGTTTTAGAATTATATTTAGAATTACTTATTTATTAAGGATTCATATTTTTAGTATATCCACTTATGCTTAAATTCTCTTGCTTCAGTTCTTGAAGTGGGCGGTTGTTTTTCTCTTTTGGTTTCATCCCTTCTTCCAGTAAAGAAAAAGCTGTCTGAGCAGAAAATACAGACTTTTTCTTGGAAACTTTCTAGTTTACCCCTGAATTATGAGTATCTTTCTGTGTTTTCATTTCTGGTACAGTTTGAATGGTGAAGAACTGCTGAAATATTACCATACTCTAATGACTTTGGATTCCACCGCGCTTGAAATCAGAGGAGAACGTGAGCTGGATAAGCTTACGTCTTCTAACCCCTGGAGGGATGAACCAGCGGGGGGTTCTCTGGGGTCAAACAACTAACGAATCCCCGGGCTGGATTACTAGCACCCGCAGAGTCGGTTGCTATGGTAACTAGTGACCAGGATGCATAGCAAATGAGGAGATGTCATAGTAAATTGGAAACCCAGTGCAAAATATGGAAAATTTTGTGTTAGGGAATTTCCGTGGATCTAAACCCCCCACTAAATCTGATGATCTCCCATGATGAAATAGGCGAACATGTGTATTTTCGCAACAGGGTATTAGATTTGCCTCATTTACTAGGAGGAGAACCAAAAAAAAGATATGAATATATTTTTCCAGGGTTGTTAGAGAATGGAATATCCAAAATGAAAGGTTAAGTTTTTAATTCAAGAAGCCTTTTATTTATTTATTTATTTATTTAATAAGAAGGAACAATATATCACAGAGGAAAACAAAATAGTTGGGAGTAACATATATAAAAATTAATTTATTTCTATTGTTTTTAATTTTGTACTGATAAGTATAAAGGATTTAAGTCTAAAAATGTCGATTTTGAGTTAAGTACATAGTCAGACTCAGAAAAAAAATTCTCAATCGATTGGTATAAAGGGTTTAAGTCTATGTCATTTAGTCTTTGAGAAAATACATTGGTAAAAAAAGGTTCAAGTCAGAAATTTACCATTCATGTATGGTATAAAATATTTAATTCAATTTTTTCCCGTTATTAAATGAAGGTTGACAATCACTGAATGGTATAAAGGGTATAAGTCAACGAAATCCCTTTTTCTTAATCTATTCTTCTGATTTGACATTAAACTTTTTGACTGTTAACATTTGACTGTTAAACATTATTTTTCGTCTCCTGAAAAATCAAGAATATGGACTTAAACCTTTTATACTTATCAGTACAGAATTATGAGAAGGATTTTTTAAAAATATTTCTTCCTTATATAAGTGATTTAAATGTAATGTGAATTCAGACAATAATATTTTTTATAATTATCAAATCATTCTCAGCAAAACAAAGCTTTTAATAACACTAATGCTTTTTTTTTAAAGTCAAATGGAAGTGTGTAAGGGAAAAATCACAGTTAATAATTCTTGCTCAAATCCATCTTTACACATGAATGTACAGATTCAACAAATAAAAATACATGTTTCTAATTAGGAGTTGAACACACACACATTCCTCATAAAATTTTAAAGATTTAATAAATAGAAAAGTAACAAAAATTACATTTTGCTGATCAGTTTTTTTTATATCATCTTTAAATAAAAATATTCTAAGACCACTTTCAATTTTAATGCTTTGTAAAGTTTTATTCAAAGGTGCATTTTTGGAGATTACTACTGATGAATGTCCTTTAAAATAGTGTATATTTTTATAATAATGATTTTCAGCATTATACATTATGTTTAAAATTACCTATAGATAAAATCTTTAAACTCTCATATATTAGGATGGAATCATTATAATAGCAGGAGTCATTAAATACCTGAAAGCCATCGCAATTGACAGAGGTTATGACCCTTCCATTATTGACAAAGCTACCCAAAAATTACAACTCCCTCGTATTTCGTCTACTAAATCAGTCACATCTAATATCAGTATTGTTTTACCCTATTTTTCTAAAACCAGTCAAACCATAGCTAAAATTCTCAAACAATATGATTTTAATATAATATTTTCGCCTTCCAATAAACTCACTTTTTCTCAGTTAAAAGATCCTATTGATATGCATAATTCTTGGGGCATTTATAGTATTTCCTGTCAGTGTGGTTTATCATATATTGGCCAAACTAAACGCAGTCTTAAATTTCGTCTAAAAGAACATATGAATTACGTCCGCAAACAAGAAACCAATAAATCGGCTATTTCTAAACATTGCTGGGAGGAAAATCATAATTTTAAATTTAATTCAGCTAAAATAATTTGCAGACCTAAATCCATTCATGAACTCGATTTCTTTGAAGCTTTTCATATTTATAAAAATTGTGAAAACCTTGTAAATTGTGATTTCGCTGTTCCCTATTTGTCTGATTGTTGGAAATTTTACATTCAGTCCACATTTCCTTAATTTTTCTATTGTTTACACAGCTACACATTCCTTAATTCCTATTGGCCACAATCCCCACCTCTTCCGTAATCCTATTGGTTGAACTAAATCCGGTCCCTCTCCTATATATACGAGCACTTCTCCAGATTCAGAATTCTTTTTGCACTGAAGACGGTACGCTTTAGGCTACCGAAACAGTTGTATGCACCTCAATAAATTTTCTTTGGCGTTTCTGACGTAGTAGTTTATTCCTGTTTTAATGGAATCATTATATTTCAGAGTTTAGCATTTAATATTCCAGATAGTATTAAATGTTAATTGTATCTGGACATTTATTTAAAGGAGCTCATGTGGTCTAAATCTCCTTCTGTTTTTCTTCTGCTTTTTATAATGTACTTTTTTTTTTTTTTTTTAACTATTATTTTTAATAACTTAAAAGTTGAAAAATAAATACTAATGCAATTAAAAGGCAGAAAATGTGTTATTTAGACCATTTCTTTCTTTGAAAGAGAGAGAAAGGATGAAAGTAAAATTTTTGAATGCAAGATAGTTTTTATTTAATCCGTTAGCGCCCAGTGTCCTCATTTGAGGACACCTAATAAAATGGCACGTGTATTTTTTGTGATTTCTTGGAATGATTTCTGCTTTTTAGTGACCGTTTATAGCGTCACTCTAAATGATCCCTGAAAGTTTTATGTGCCTACTGTTAATTATTATTCCATAATTTGGATAGTCATTTTATGATTTTTCATTCGTCGCACATATATTTGCTTTTTGCGCAGGTATACTAACATAAATCAAGTTGAATAATAACACATATTGATATTATAATACTTTACTTTCGAGATCTTTGTCAACATATAACAAGAAATTAATATGTTATATCAAAGTTCTTGTATCTCGAAGTTTTCTCGCTAGAACACTAAACGTCAGTAAATGAGGATAGGCTTTAAATTTAAAACTATCAGAAGAATTGTTTAAGTTAATATATTTTACTGTCAGTTGTGGGATTAAGAAGGGTAAAAATGTGTACATAATAATAAAACCTATTTTGCTTTAAAAAAAAAAAAAAAAAAAAAAAAAAAAAAAAAAATCGTTACACAGCTCATTTATAAAATAATAATAATAATAATAATAATAATAATAATAATAATCTAGAATAATCTCTCATATTGGTAAAAATCATTGTGCATAGTTGTGTCACAAATATATGTTATCTAGTAGTAGTAAAAATTCTAGATCAGATTTAAGGAAAAAAAGAAAATACTACAACAAATTAGTCGTATATGTAAAGATTCAATATAAATAAATGAACAATGCTAACAAATATTGCGATGTTGTAACCATAAATGTCCAAAGGCAATCACGAAAAAAGAAAAAAAAAAAGCAGTGGTGTATTTAGACTGTCAGAACAGATGAAAGAATACATTTCTGAATAAAGTGCTTCGAGAGTGGTGGTCAAGAAAAGAGTGAGTGTTGATCATCATCCCCCCCCCCTTTCTTTGATGTTATGTTGTGTACTTTTTATGAGATAAAAGTTGGTAGACGACTTTTATTCGACTTTGCGCATCATCCACAAAAGTCGAAGAAAGATCTTGTCGTTTAATATTTCATAAACAAACCAACGGAAATAATTTTTTGTCGTTATTTTTGACTGATTTGGGCGGAGATTTGTACAGAATAAGATTTGTGTAATGTATGTGTTTTTTGATGTTTTTTGTTATTATTATTATTATAATTGTTATTAGTAGTAGTAATAGCGTTGCTATTGTATAATTCTTTGTTACTTCTCATTTATTACTGTTTGTATTTATTATTGTTGCTTGATTGCATATTTTTTGCATATAGTTGAGAATATTGACTTTAAAAAAGGGAGAATGTCTATGATTTAACCTGTTTAATTCTTTGACACTATTGCGCTCAAAAAATGCTAGGGAGAAAAAAGGAGAATTAAAAATAATTAAAAAAATATAATTAATAGTGTTGTACTATTCTAAGAATTACCAGAAATAAGAGGTAGTTTAAATAACTAGAATAATTTAATAATTTTAATTACGTAAGCTTTATAATAATCATTCCATATTACAAATATATATTTTGTTGGCATATGTATGTTTCTGTGGTGCATGATTTAATTGACTGTCTATTCTTCGTTCTCATTATTTTCTTTTTAATCAAATAAATTATAAATTAATGTACATATATATATACATATATATATATATATATATATATAATTTAAATTGTTTAGTACCGTTGTAACACTCAGCAGACCAAAGATAGATGAAGATACCAACATAAAATAAATTTTAATTGAGATTTATTTCGATTAAAATTAGCCACAGTATTAATTTAATATGAGTACCAATGATTAGTAAAAACAAGTTAAAGTACTTACGCAGAAGAGAAATGACACTAACATAACACATAAGCCTAACGATGAGAGAATTTGCAACAACTATGAATTATTAGTAACAGTCAACATTTGAGAGAAAAGAGAAAGGATAAAATCACCAAAGAGTTCCGTTCAAAGGGGAAAAAAATGGAATTATATATATATATATATATATATATTTGGAATTATTTCAGAAATACTAAGATGCCTTTTTCGACCAAGTGAGGTAGAAATTTAGAAGTTAGTCTCAATACGTTTTTAATTTTTCTTATTTTGTCTTTCTTTCGAGAATATGAACTTTTCTGATAAATATATAGATTCAATTTTATTTTTATGAGAATTTTAAAGTAGTTTTATTTGTATAAAAAAGGGGGCTTTGCATTAAAAAAGTTCACATTCTTGCGAATAAATATCCTTGGTTTGTTATTCATGCCAACTTCCATGGTTTCTGAAAAATGAGCAAAATTGTCTCAAAATAGCTCCGAAACAATATATATACTTAAATCTGAAAATCCCATGTATTCATTTTTGAATATATTGACATGCTCAAAAGTGGGGTTGATCACTAAGAATCCCAATACCCCCACTTTTGAGCATATCAATTTACTCCAATATACTCAAAAATGAGTACATGGGTTTTCAAATTTAAGTACATATATATATTGATTCGGAGCTATTTTGAGACAGTTTTGCTCACTTTTGAGAAACCGTTTTTAACAGTGATATAGTTGTGTAAATGTCAAAAAAAAAAAAAAAAAAACTGCGATTTTGAGTAAACTCTTTAACGTTTATTGATCAAGTCTCGCACGGAACGCATTTTAAAACATGAAATTCTACCCGTTTTGAAGAAAATCTATTTAAAGATATTTTTACACATATACGTAAAAAATAAATAAAAACTCTTCCAGAAATATATAATTTTCATTGTTTTTTAATTCAATATATTTTACAAATATATATATATATATATATATATATTAAATTTATTAACACATTTTACTGGTTGATATTTTGATAATTTTAAAATCCACTGTCCCTTTAAAAATCAATATTTCACGGTAGATTAATCGAAAGAAAATCTCTTGTTAACATGCATCTTATCCGAAGTCTTAAACTATAATCATAAATGTCCAAGCACAACCAACAAATATATACAGATGTACAAAATATATTACCAACACACTGCTGTTTTGATTGTCATCACAGATAAAAGAACACATTTCTGAATTAAGTGCTCCAAGAATTGGTGGTCAAGAGAAAAGAGGATACTGGTCCCTCCCTTTCCCCTTCTGTGATATTTCGTCTTAGTTTTTATGAGATAGAGAATATGAGAGAAGGATGATAAAGAAATTTTATTCATTTTGGTGTATTATGTGCTGGGATGCTGTCAGTGAACACCGCATAAACAAAATAGTGAAGATGATTTTTGGTCGTTATTCTTATTTATGATATTAGTGGTTGGACGATGAAAAGATTTTTCTCTTTTATCATTATTTTTACATTTATTTATTATTTTAGCTTATACATAAGATAGTAACTAGATTTTCTTTACAAAATTTTTATGTTACGGATTGTTTCCATTTCAAATAATTTCAATAAGAATATTTAAATTATGCACAATCAACACAAGTTGTATTGATGTATGCATTAAAGCAGGTTGTTGAAGCGTTAGACCTAGGATTGGGTATAATGTCGTTCATGGTGAGGAGAATTTTCAAAAGGTTTCTAATCCCTTATTCAAGCGAATTTTGGAAAAAGATACGGTAAACTCTGAATAGCTAGGCGGACTGGCGGGAAATGATTTCGAATCCGACACTTCCCGTCTACTAGCATAGAGAGCAGAACTTAGCTGAATACACAAAGTGTGCCATTGCGTGTCCAGCAAACGCAGTAGCACTGCCTTGTTTAAAAAATTGTATCGAAATACTCTTTGTAAATATGACAGTATTTTACACTGAGAAAAAATATATATCGCTTTCATCTAGAACGAATAGGTGGTCTTTTTCTAAATCCCTAAACTAGAAATACAGATTTCCGAACTATGAGTATAAGACATGCCTATACACTGAGAAAAAATTCTATAACTGACATCTAGAATCTAAATTGTGGTTCTAGAAAAAATAGTTCCATGTCATCCTTATAAATTTCTTATAAAAAAATTTCTAGTCCCATTCGAAAGCGAATTCTAGAGACCTCTATTAGAATTCTTGAGCGTTTGCCTATACTATCGAGGACAAACCTATTTGAAAATTTCTCCAAATAAATGTGAATACAAGAAGTGGCTTCAGAAGTTATAATCTTGGTTTATGGCCCAATTCTAGAAAATCAAACGAGAATTTCTCGTAATACAAGATTCAGAATATTCAGAATATTGTTTCACCATCTAGAAATGTGTAGATTAGATATTCTCGACCATTTCGTCTATTCAGTTTATTGGCGTGCCTTATGCGCATAGCTCGGAAATCTATATTTCTAGTTTAAGGATTTAGAAAATGACCATTTATTCATTCTAGATGAAGGCGGTATATTTTTTTTTCTTAGTGTGCCTTGTTTGCCTTGTTTAAAAAATTGTATCGAAATACTCTTTGAAAAGATGACAATATTTTAATAACTGTATGAGAAAGATTATTGAAAATAACGATACTAATCGTATAAAACTTAATGTTTCAGGTCAACGTTTGAAAAACTTTATAGTAAAGCAACCGCATACAAAGTCTCAAAAAAAAAAAAAAAAAAAAAAAAAAACCATCACACGCATTCTTTTAAAAACCTACTATAACTATAAATGCCATAGCATAGAACCTCCAAAAGCATAAATAAAGAAATAAGAAAGTAATGCTGTTTAGATTGTCATCGCAGATAAAGGAATACATATCTATGAATTAAGTCCTCAAACTGTAGTGGTCAAGAGGAGTGGGGATGCTGATTGCATCTCCATCTTTTTTTATGTTCTGTTGCAGTTTTTATGAGGTAAAGGGTGGTAGAGGAGTTTTATTCATCTTTTCGCACATCATATGCAAGAGTCTTAGAGAGCCGTTCTCATTGAATATCTCATAAATAAACCAGTGGAAATGGTTTTTGTCGTTATTCGCGGTTGTTGGTCGGAGATTTATGATAAATGACATCAACGTTTGTGCGATCAAAATATATTTATACAGTAAAGCCCCGTTTGTACGTCTCTCGTTTATACGTCTTTTACATTTATACGTCCTTTTAGTGAAGTCCTGATTCCTTCCTATTCATTTTAATGCAAAAATCCTTCGTTTATACGCCATTAATATACGGCTATACGTCTTTTCCACTTTACTAAAATTTGCAAAATTTCTCGACCTGTCAGTATTTTCTATTCTAAATAAGACAGATTTTTTCTAGAAAGCATCTTAAACGGAGGAACACAGGAAAGGTCGAAGAATACTAATCAAAGAATCAGTTGAATTCACAGTAGAATTTTTAATGCTCATAGACAAGCAGCAAATCAGACGAATATTAACGATTTTTAATGTTATTAAATAACTATCTGTATGGACATAAATCGTATGCTTATTATTAAAGATACGCAATATATATAATTAATATTCAAAATGTGTTCATATAGTTCTTAAGAAATGTAATATAATACACAATATATTACAGTAAAACCTGTCAAGTTGGACACTCCTATAAGTTGGACACCCCTTTAAGTTGGACACCCCTGTAAGTCGGACACTTTTTCACGGAACGGAATGTATCCATAGGATTAACATTACGTCCAACCTCTATAAGTTGGACACCCCTTTAACTTGGAAGTTGGACATTCAAATACTGCCCTAAGTTGGACACTTTTACACGATGAGACAGGAAAAAAAGAAATAAAATTTCCATTTTCTCACATTTTTTAGAAATTTTACTTATCTCCTATAGAAATAGCTGCAAATATCTAAAAAGCAATATTTCTTCTCACAATATATTCACTTATGTCTTATCTTAAAAAAAAAAAAAATATATATATATATATATATATTTGTCTTCAGTTGAAATATTCACAAATTTACTGCAATTTAGTGCATAATGCAAGAGTCTTTCTTTTTATTGATTTTCATGTATTGTCCGTGTCCTTTTCTTCAGGAAAAATCCAGAAGAGGACCTACAGGCATGTTTTGACTTAGGCGGTTTTAAAATGAGCATTGGACAATGCATTGCGTTGTTAGGGTTCTTTTTTATTTGTCCCTTTTACTTTTCCTACAGAGTTTTTACTTGAATATATAATTCCACTAAACTTAATATGTGAAAGGTGTATAATTAAAAATTATGCGGATTCGATTTGGGTGCATAGCAACCGACAAGTGTCGCTGCTATGTTGCAGTTTTGCCTGTTTACAGGAAAACTATATCTCGGTTTTTATAGCAAATAAACTCACCAAACTTCATATGCGAGATGACCAATAAGAAAATGAATGAATGTTAGCTTAATCTGAGTGTGCATCAGAAGACAGGTGGTGCTACTTTTACTCACATTCTGTGATTTTTTATGTGACAATCTCAGCGACTATTGGATAAAAGTGCACCAAAATGCATATGCAAAATCTTTTTTGTAGAAAACTATGTTGATTAAATATTTTACATGTTAACTTTTAGATGACGCTGTTGTATGAAAATTATAGAAAAAGTACGTATAATGGTCACAGCATACCAATTTAAATTTAGATTTTAAATTGTCAAATTAATTATTTTTGTATACAAGTCGTGAACACTTAATTGTATTATATTTAGATGTGATTAAAAGTTAAAAGACATGAGTATATACAGTTTAATTCAGTTGAAAAATATAACACCCCTATAAGTTGGACACCTCTCTAAGTTGGACACTCTTTCATGGAACCGTAGGTGTCCAACTTAGATAGGTATCACTGTATATATGTAATTGGTGCCCAGTCATGCATTAATAGTATATAACTTTTCTCACTTTTTAAAATAAATCTTTTTTTTTTATTATTATTGTGTTTAAATTGTATTGTTTTTATTGTCTTTAAAAAAATATGTAATATACATTAACTAACCTAAGAAACTTTATTAATTTGTATTTTCATATAAATTTTGGTTCAGTGTCATTAAATTTGTAGTAATCAAAGTGTTATTAAAATTTCGATTATGCGTCTTTCATTTATACGTCCTTCTACGTCAGTCCCTTGAAAGATGTATAAACGGTGCTTTACTGTATTTATATTTTATTTTACGTCGCTTCTTTAGCTGTGTGATATTTTTCTTCATCTTTTATTGCTTTAGAATTTTTCAAACATTCAAAAAAATGAAGATATTTATAAACAGTTTCATCACATTGTTTTACTCGTATAAGGCAATAATTTTTGTAGTGTCATCATGTTTAACATCGATGGATCTTATACAAAGAAGAAAATTATTTAATAATTGTTCAAGAAATATTACTGAAACCAGTATTATGAAGCAGATAAAATGTAAACATTAGGAACAACGTCACACGAACATCATGATAAATCAGTTACACTCAAAATTTCATCAAAAATACACTCTTTTTTTTTTTTTTTTTTTTTTTTCCCATTAATCTGCTATAACTATATAAATCTCAAAGTAGAACCTGCGAAAGCATATAAAAAAGAAATGAGCGGGTAATGCTGTTTCGATTGTCATCATCGATAAAGGAATACATATGTGTATTAAGTCTTCTAAATGCAGTGGTCAAGAGGAGTGTGGGCGTTGATTGTATCTCCCTCTTTTTTGATGTTCTGTTGTAGTTTTTATAGGGTAAAGGGTGGTCGAGGAGTTTTAGTCATCTTTTGGCGCGTCATCTGCAAGAGAGTAGTTGTCTTTAAATATCTCATAAATAAACCAGTGAAGATGATTTCTGTCGTTATTCCTGGTTGCTGTGAGAAGATTTATGACGATTGAGATTAACATTTGTGCTATCCAAAATATATTTTTATTTTATTTTATTTTGTGCTTCCTATTTTGCTTTCTGTTTTTCTTTTCCTTCATTATTTATTACTTTAGAATGCGTTAAATGTAAGACAATGAAGAGATTTATTCATTAGAAAAAGACATATATTGTTATATTATATAATATAGCATATATGGTTTTGTTTAGTTATCGCGATGAATATTAATAGATGTTACGTATTAGGAAGATTGCTAAGGATTGTGCAATTAAAAAAAGTTTCTAGATGGACAGGTTCTTCTTTTATATATATATATTTTTATTTATTTATATATTTATTTATTTTAATGTTTTAATTTTCACTGAAGATGTAACTTACAAATTAATTCTTATAGTAAAGTTTGATAGATGTGACTTTTGTAATAGTTGATATTCTATTGATGATAGTAGAGAAATAATTTTTATTTTTATATTCTGTTGAAGACATCTACATTTACTGACGGTTACTTATGTTTATTTATATAATTAACGAAAAATGATTATTTACTGTTATCCATTATGGGCATAGTTATGTTTAAAATTTTATGCATCCTAAAGAAGATCTTTATATATTATTATTTTCACCGAATCATTAGTTTTAAAACAAAAGCTTCTTTCAGACTAATTAGTCAGAATGGCCAACCGCAAAGCATGAATTCTGCGAATACAACTCTATTAACCAGCACAGTCTGGAAAATGAAATCACAGTGACGTAAAAATTGTCACAAACATCAGGAGTCACAGTATGACTAAACTGTGTCTTGTTTAGTTTGTCATTTTTTAACAAATTGAGGTGTATCTAATTCACAGTAATGTCTACATAATTAATCTTTTACGTCATATGAGAAGGAAAATGTAGATGAGTTTTTATTTCAACCGCCTTTTTATAGTCATGGAAGTATAAGAGTACAAATCGCATGTGCTAGTGCTTTCGTTGTATTGCTTTGATTACTTTTTAGAATTATTGATCTGGGATGTAACTGTAATGACACAGCAACAAGTGTTTATGAATTAACTTAAGCTTGGACAATACCTAATTTCGCTGACAGCCACAACCTATGTTATTCTATGGGAAATTTTGTATTCCCATTTACACATTAGCCAATGTGTTTTTATAAATTCCGTTTTCACTTTCAGAAAATTCACAGTCGTTAAATTTGTACTCATTTTCTAAAAATTGATTTTTCACATTTTATTTTTAGTTGAAAAATGCAAAAAATGCACTTGATGAGTTTTTCAAATTTTTAACTCAAAAAGATTAAAAATTAAAAAAATAAATTTATGAAAAATGGGTACGAATTTAACGGTTACGAATTTTCTGAATGAGCAAACAGAATCTAAACAAGCACTTTAGGTAATGAATAACTGAGAAAGCAAATTTTTCCATAGAAATATTTTTCAATTTTTCCACTGTCAGCAAGATTGGGTATTGTTCGCTCTTAAGTATTATGAATAACAAAACATAATTATGAAACTTGTACATTGTTTTCAAGATTAAATATGCATTGAAATTTTTATATTTATTTATTTATTTATTTAACTATTAAGTGTTTGAAAATGTCTGCAGTAGATATATTATTTATTTATTTATTTATTTTTTCTGGATCACAAAAAAGATTTATGTCCCATCCTCTTTTTTATGTGTTAAAAAATTCTTGGATAGAAATACCAAAACATAATCCGCTTAAGCTTTCGTATTCTTGATAAAACACGGAAAATTTTTTCAAAAATATTTGCTTTCTGTTGCAAACGATATAGAGCTTAAAAGTGAAACACATCGTATTTTCTAAATGCATTTTCTCTGCAAAGCGCATTTTCATTTTAGATGGAGGAGGAAAAAAAAAATCAGTTATACGTGATTTACGATTTTAGCAAAACTCCACCAACAAATTCTGTACTTTTACTATGTACTATTCGAGAAAATCCACAGCAGGCGTTTCCAGTAAATTTTACTCTTGAATTATCAGTGTCAGGTGCGTGGAAGATTTACCCTTCCAATAATTCACGAACTCCGGCTAAAGAAACAAGAATTTTTGCAACTAAATCTACAAGAGGAAGTCTTGGCTCCGTAGATATATCATTTCTTAAGATATTTTTATGGAGGGATATTTTCTTGTTACTTCACCTTGAATTAAGTTTAAAAATTTGTTTATGCTTCACTTTTTTTTTTTTTTTCATACATTTTTTCTGGTTAGATGAGACTTTTTATTTATTTATTTATTCTTATTTATTTATTTATTTATTTATTTTCTGACCCAATTAAGATACGAAGATTTCCATACTTTTACATAATTTGAACTTGATTTCGGGATTTAACACACTTAATAGCAAAATTTTATGCATATTATAATAAGTTAAATGCGTTTCAACACATATCCAGCATACATCAGGATTGTTCTAAAATTCAAGAACTTAAATTTAAAGATTTTTTTTTAACTCCCAAATTCTGTAAATTCGAGAAATTATAATTCAAAAAACAGAAAATCTATGAAAATAAACTTGAATTTTCAGAAATTTAAATTAAAGTTGCCACTTAAATTGAAATCCGCCAATCATCACTTTGGTCATTTATCATTGTTTTATTATTTATTATAATATTTTATCATATTATTTTATCATTTTCAATCCCGATAGCCAAGCAGGTGTCTCAAAGGTGCAAATAGTAACAACAAAACACATAATTTTTTTTTTTCTTTTCTTTTTTTCTTTTTTTTTTTTTTTTTTTTGTTTAGGTGAAAATTAAATTAGATCCCTGATCAGTTTGTTAATTACGCATTCAAATTTCATTCATTTTAATTTGGTAACTAACTCTGCGTATGTATAAAAAAATTTCATATTTTTGAACGGATTTTTGTTTTGTTTTTTCCCATACAACTGAGGGAGAAAATTGCACGCTAAAATTAACTTTCAGTGAGATATTTCCTTAGATATACTATACATGTTCTCAATTTTATTGTACTTTAACTAAA
This sequence comes from Salticus scenicus, assembly GCA_963930645.1. Lineage (NCBI taxonomy): Eukaryota > Metazoa > Arthropoda > Arachnida > Araneae > Salticidae > Salticus > Salticus scenicus. Next base: position 188,466,021 of record OZ005656.1, on the reverse strand, counting down.
CACAATGTTATATGTCTTAATTAAATTATATTATAAGAATAAAATCAATAAAGTTAAAGCATATTGCTGAAGTTGTAACAGAGAAATTTTTTAAAAACATAGGGTAGGGCTCCAGTGGTTGGCATGCTCCAGTAATTGACATCTATCCCGAAATAATTAATAAATAAGAAAAATAATAAAACCATATATTTTACATATAAGAATTTTAACATTTTATGTCAAACACTGGAGCATAGTGTGCTAATAACTGGTAAAATGAATAACTAGCAGTGTCAAACACTGGAACATAGGGTGCAAATTACTGATAAAATGAAAAACTGGCAGTGTCAATTGCTGGAACATTGAGTGGGTGTCAAATAAAAATTCATGAAAAAAAATAATTGTTATCAAATGTTTATATTTTAACATATATGTGGTTCTGAATGTCTTTCATATCATATGTACTAACTTAAGATTTCAAAAAATATTTTCTGATGCCTAGAACATTAAAAACATCAGAGATTACTCTAAAAGTGGCAATAACTGGTGCACTTACCTTATTTCAAACCTCAAATTTCTCGAAGTAAAAAAAAAAAAAAAAACATAAAATTTTGGTATATTTGAATATATTGAATTTTAAAGTATATATTAATACTAAAGTCTAATTTAAAAAGTTATGCAGAATAAAATTTAATTCATTCGAGCAGGTGGTATTTTTTATTTTTATTTTGCTTAAATATGAATATAAATTATTTATTTATTTACGTGTTTTAAACGGAAATTAAATGATCTGTAAACAAATAAAAAATGATGGACAAACAGACTAACTGAAGCCAAACACATTTTAGTTGCTTTATCTATAATTATCTAGAAGACAGTAAGGAATATCTTACTTAAATGGGATATTTTTCATATCTATATTTTTATATATTTATTTATTTATTTATTTTATATATAATATTATAAATGTTCATTGTAGAATTAATATTCCAAAGTTAAAGCATTTATTTATTTATTTGTTTATTATAATTGTGTACAAAATTCCTCATGAAATGCGAAAGCTAAAATATATTTTGTTGGAAAGGAAAGAAAGGAAAACTTAGAAAGAAGAAAATGAAATAAAACGATCCTTTTAAAAGCTATTTTAATTTTCTCTATCTTTAATTAGCATAAGTAAAAATATACTAAAATGAAATATTTAGAGAAAAAAAGAGTATTCTTTTTTACTAATTAAGTTTATATATATATATATATATATATATATATGTATATATATTAGCTGTTAGTCTAAAATATGTCATTCGTTCTTTCTGTACAAAACATCCACAAATTTCAAAATCAAATATTTATTTTGTTCGAATAAGTACTAGGAAAAAAAATTAAAGAAAGAAAGGGAAAAAAAAAAAAAAAAAACTTTTATTTTCAAGTTATGGAAATTTTTTATAAACAGAATCAAAATAAAAACATATTGCATAACTTAAAAATTAGAAAATGTTTCATTTATTTATTTAAATATATAGTACATATATATATATATAATTTTTTAAATTATATTTATTTTATTCTTTTTAAAGTCGTTTGTTACTTTATTTATTGCAGATAAAATTTCACTGCTTACGAATCTGGACAACCATAAAAAAAAGTCACTTCTGCCATCTTAACAGCAAAAGACAACTTAATAAATTCCCTTATATATACAATTTCCTTATGTCGAACTTGTTCTGCTCTATTTCAAAATAAAAACTTCTTTTTCCCCCCTATAATATATAAAATTTATTTCGAACTTATTTTACAATATTTCAAAATGAATGAAGAAATGTTATCCAATACAAAACTTTTAAAATAAAACTATCCAACTTTGGTGGTGGTGGTGGAGGGGGGGGGATATTCGACCTCAAGTATCTCAAATTCTCCATACAACCTTTTGAACTTATTCTCCTAAAAATGTTAAGTCTACATCGAAAGCTTTCTTTTGTGCTTTAAAGAATGGAGTCTTAAATCAATCAAAGCAAGGCTAAAGCACATATAAGGCTTTACACCAATTAACTTCAAACGCTTTTGTGCAAAAGACTTCCTCCATTTTGATTGGGTGAACTTTATTTATAGGACATCGGTTTCCCCTTTCCCATCTGAATCCAATTTCCCCTAGTTTCAGAACATACACGCTCATTAATGTCATCTGTAGCGGCTTTTGCCGAATATAGCCTGGTTTTTAAACTGAATTCTGGTTTATTTATAAAATAAAAAAATAAAATAAAATAAAATAAATAAAACGTAGTTTTTTTTTTTTTTTTTTTTTTTTTTTTTTTCCATTTTTGAATATTTTTCAAATTTTCGTTGACAAATGTTTAATTTAAATTAAATATATGGAAATGAAAATTGTAGATTTCTCTAGACTAATTCGAAATTTAAGTGGAAATGTTTCTAAAGTCTACTTTTCTTAATATTCTGTAATGTTTCAGCATATATATATATATATATATATATATATATATGTAAGTTAATTTCTTTCTTGTTTTTTTCCATTTCGAAAGTTTGTTTCTAACTTGGTATTTTACACAAATTGTTTGAAATTATTTTTATATCTTTTAGGTGACCTCGGGCATTGCATGCTGTAAATTTTTAGCAGTTTGCACACAGCATGACAGAAGGATCACCTATTTTGCATACAACATTCATTCAATGCCCTTGAAAAAGTGGTGAATTTGTATGCTTCAATGTCGAGTTGCTTATTTTTTCTTTTCGTCATATTCATTCATTTTTTATAGTTCTTCATGTGATACTTGGTTTCATATAATGCAACGTTGAAAGGGTTTTCAATATATATATATATATATATATATATATTTATTTTATTTTACCTTATTTTTTTTCCTCGTATCAATTTTTTTTTTTTTCCTCTTGTTTCTTGTAGAATATTATTCAATATGATCATCATTAAATTTAGTCATTTAGAATTTTATTCAGTGGACTTTTCTAAAGCATAATTGAGAACAAAACCCCAAATCTGTCACCGATTTACCGAATTTCTTCATTTTCCTAACTTTATTTATTTTTTTTTTCCCCTTAACTTTGTCGTCCCCACTTCCCTATAATTGAATATAAATCACATTTCATAAAGACAATGAGTTATAAATACATATTAAAAACTTTTCAAACTAATCACAAGAAGTTTCAGATTCAATTGAGAAAGAAATTAAATGACACACAAAATCCAAAAAATGAAAGCATATTTAAATGTCATGCGTAAGAGAATTATACTACCATTTAAATATCAATAATCACAAATATTTTGATTTTTCCATAAGTAAATAAAATCAGAAAATCAAATTCGATGCTAAGAAAAAGAAAAATCTATAAGTTTAAAAATTTCTCTTTTGAAATGTTCCATAGTTTCCCCCCCCCCCCCCCCCACATTAAAAAAAAAAAACATAAATGTACATTTTTCACAGATTACTATTGATGATGTTTTGGATCTTAATTTAAATATCTTACATTTTAATTCAAAATAAAATGCCGGTAAGAGTCGATGCCTTTGAAATTTAGTGTCACAAAAATCGAATTTTATAAGTTTAGAGCGTAGGAAGTGAGTGAATGGCTCAGCAGATGGGTGAGGCAAACACCCATTCTCTCCGTCTTCTGATTCTCTGAGAGATGCTTGAGCACCCATTGTGCACAAACTTTGCCATAACCAAGTTTTTTGTAGATTATATGGTGCACAACTTCTTCGCTTATTGACAGTTCAACAGCAATTTCACGTGTGGTGATCCGGTGACTCTGCCGTATATGAGCTCATCCACAGCCAATGGGATCCATGAAGCAAAGAACTGCGGAAATGACTATCCAGCAATGAGGATATTGATGCGAATGTGCATCTAGCAATACCACCATGCCACCCATAGGCTAACACATTAACTTGATATAACGCTGCTACAGCTAAAGTCTCCTTTTTATTTGGGCACACCTTATATCTGTACTGATAAGTATAAAGGATTTAACGGCCCTCTTCACTCACCGTCACTGGAAGCCCGAGCCAATGTTATTCTATGGGGAAATTTTCCTTACAAATAACTTATTAACTAATACATATTTTTAAATTCTGTTTTCACATTCAGAAAATTCCCAACTGTTAAATTGACGGACCTTTTTTAAAAATGTATTTTTTTTTAATTTTTAATATTTTATTTTGAAATTGCAAAATGAAAAAAATTCACATATTGAAAATTCGTATATTTTTAAGCTTCAAAATAAAATATAAAAAATTTAAAAAATAATTTTTTAGAAAAGATGCGTCAATTGAACAGCTGAGAATTTTCAGAATGTGAAAACAGAATTTAAAAATATGTATTAGTTAATAAGTTATTTGTAAAGAAAAATTTCCCATAGAATAACATTAGGTTCGGCTTCCGACGGCAGTGAGTGAAGAGGGTCCATATTCTTGATTTTTCAGGAAACGAAAAATAAAATCAAACTGTCTAAAAACAAATCAGAAGAATCGATTAGGGAAAAGGGATTATGTTAATTTATACCCTTTATACCATTCAGTGATTGTCAACCTTCATTTAAAAACAGGAAAAGATTGAATGAAATATTTTATACCATACATGAATGGTAAATTTCTGATTTGAACCTTTTTTTACCAATCGATTTTCTCAAAGACTAAATGACATAGACTTAAATCCTTTATACCAATCGATTGAGAATTTTTTTCTGAGTCTGACTATGTACTTAACTCAAAATCGACATTTTTGGACTTAAACCCTTTATACTTATCAGTACAGATATATAGGTGCAACAGGGACAAGGGTTGTAAGACATTTATTGCATGACATTAAGAAATTAAGGTTAAAAATTTGACAAAATACAACTTAAGCTTAATAAAATATAGTAAGAAATAACACAGAATTGCATGAATATTATGCCGTTACAATTTTAAAATGCAATTTATAAAGCGTGATAAAACTCAGTTTATAAATATGCAATTTGTATTATGTTTCTTGTTGTCGGACTGCATTGGACTGTCAAGTGTGCTCAGTCAAACGATTTTTTTTTTTTTTTTTTTTTTTTTTTTTTAACTATGAATTATAGGTGGTTTAAAAGTAAGATCGTCCGTGGCACAATTGCACAATCCACGCATTAAAAAAATGTCTAAAATGCATCTGCTTGGATTGGAAAAGATGTATGATTGTAAATATATTTATTCTGAATACATTTGACAAGCAAAAAGGATCGAAAAATTATAAAATAATTTGTATGCTGTACATCAGTCAAATTCTTCTTTTTTTTTTTTTTTTTTTTTTTTTTTCTCTTTTTCATGTTATCCAATGAGATTTTCGTTGCTTTGTTTTATATGAGTATCTCATTCAAAAATTAAAATTTTTTGAATTCTGTTTTTTTTTTAATACTACTCTTCGAGCATGTCGCTTTTTAGCTTAGTGAGCAATTTTTTGAAAAAATAAATTTAAATATTTCGTTTTGAGATCGAAGTTTAGTGTCCGGAATTTATTTAATGAAATAAAATATAATATTAATTTTTACTTTCTTCTATATGCGTATATAGAGAAAGTATTGGATTCGTGAAAATTTTCGAACTCCAGTTTTCTATGGATTTGCACATTTTGGGATGTCTTGAACACGATTCGACTGTTTTTAGATAATGTATGTCGTCTGTGTGTCTCTGTGTGTGTATCACGAATTTTGTGGACACTGTATCTCATGAACCAATGAACGAAATTTAACCAAACTTTTTATTTAGTTGGACCCTGACATAAACTGGCGCTGATTGGATTTGGGGATCATTCGCTCAACAGGCGGCGCTGTGATCGCATTTTTTCAAAATTTTTAACATGGCAGTATAGGACAAAATTTCGTATAAATGTACATAATGAGAGTTGTTTTAATCGTGTGATTGTAAAATTAATAGGAATTATTGATAATAGTAGTAGTTAACTAAGAAAAAGATTTTGTGTATGTGGGGGCATCGCTCCCCCCCCGGGGGGGGGGGGGAGTAAATTTTCAATATGTGTATCTTTCGAAAGATCTCTGCAATAACTTTAAAACGAATGGTTAAACTATAGATCTGTGATAATTTAAAACAAAATTATCGATTTTTTTTTTTTTTTTTTAACGAAAAAAAAACACTTAGAAAAAAAAATCGCATTTCTTCTGATAATTGAAAAAAAAAAAAAAAAAGACTTTTTTTCGGCATTTAGTGATATAATTTTGTCAGATAAAAATCGTCTGCACTTATAATGAAAAATAATTTGATAATTTAATAACAAATTTTTATTGAATAAGTTTTGTGTAAAATTATATAGAAGAAAGTCATGTGGTGGCCACATCATACTAGAATAATGAGATATTCTTATAAAAAGAAGCAACAGAAATCCCAAGTAAAGGGAAATATGACAGATGTATAGCCTTAAAACTAAAAGCCATTAAAATAATAATAATAATGAAATTACTCAAACTTGCAATGGAAATAATGCGTATTTTTGAAATATAATTTATTTAAAAAATGTGTTAAATTAAAAGTCGCTATTATATAATACAGTAAAGAAAATAAATTTTATTAATTAATTATATCTCTTAAACATCCAAAACACGTTGTTTTACATAGGATCAATAAAATTCAACGTCTTATCTTCTTTTTTCCGAAACAAACCAAGAAATAAGTAATGCCATTAAACCGAAATTCCTCGAAATAAAATAAAAGAAGATTATAACCCACCAACCAAATACAATCAAAGATTTTTAGATGTGTATAAAATATTTTTTATTACGTTAGAACTAATTCAAGTTGTCAACAAATAAAAAGAAAAAGTGACAATTTTTTTTTTTAAAGATGATCATTCTTTCCATTAAATAAAAAAGAATGCTGAGAAATTTTGTTTCATATTTGTGAATGCTTCCACAAATAAATGAAAAAGTATGTCATAGTAATTTGCATGGTTAAAATTTAAATTAAAAAGAAAGAAAAAAGAAAAAATTTTCTTTGAACTTTTAATACGAATAATGGGCATGCTTTGAAATGTATTAGACATTCTTAAATAATGGTATTAAATCAAACTCTCTATTATCTAATGCAATTTCAAAATAATAATAACGAAGTTATTTATTAAGTCGTTTGTACACTCAAAAGGATTTAGGATTACTCTTTGATTGAAGATCAATAAAACCGAAAATCATTAAAATCGATTCAAGCTAATAATGAAATAAATAAATAAATAAAAATCAAATACAATTAGATAGTTTTATATGTGCATGTTATTATTACTATTATTATTATGTCAGAATCCATTAACTCACGTCAAAAAAAAATAATAAAACGTGATAATAGTTTTAAAGATGATTAACTTATAAAAAGTTATTTAAATTTTATGTTGAGCAACTTTGTTTATCATTATGTTTCCTTCAAATGAAATGAAAAGACATCGCATCTTTGGCCTCCGCCATCTTGAATATCGGGCCCCTTAAGCGAAGCAGATAGGTCTATCTGGTTGGTACATATCGATCAACTCCATGTTTCTCGAAATTCCATCCCTCCCATCTTCCAACTTCGGAAAACAGCGGCCAACCGCTGTCCGCGCTAAACTATCCGGCGGGCCATTATCTGCAACGCTAGAAGCAAACACAATTTTCTCGTACACTGGAAATACCTAGATAGGGGAATATTCTCTTGGTAGCAGGCCAGAAATCGATTGGATCGTAGGAGCCTTTGCCTCATCCGTTTACAAACTCATTTGTAGGGATCTGTCTTCTCAGCGCTATCTCCTTCTCCTTTTTCCTCCCTCTTTCCTGTCTTCTTTTCTTTTTATTTATTTTGTCCTTCTTTCCCCATACTTTCTTCTTCTTTTTGCCTATCTGTCGCTCGAACTATTTTGG